>JAJGRW010002393.1:0-24599 GCA_025461045.1 Carex parvula
TTAATTTTGCTACTAGGGTGTATTTAATTTACTACTACGTACTGTAACTGCCTTGTGCTTGTGCTTGTATTGTATAGTAGGTGGTTTTGGGATTCCAGGTGTGAGAAACTGGAAATGCTTAGCTTGACTTGAATGCATGCAGTGAGATTGTAATTAATTAATTAATTAATTAATTAAATACTGAACTCAGATGAAACTTTTCTCATGTGGTTAATACTGGTACGAGGTACAAGTATTATCTCATAAAATATTTGTTAGGAGCATAATTCGTCAAGATATAACAGTATTTAGGAACACCAACCTGTTGTTGTTCTTTTTCTTTTTATCTGTAGTGCTCGCAAATTCAAGCTGTTTCTCTTCTAAAGAAACAACTTTACAAACAAAACTAGGAAATTGCAATATGTAAAACCAGCACACTGAATATAATAAATAAGCTCCAAAATTGTGGAAATCAAGACACAGATCATTGAAAGGAAAATAAATTATATCAACAACTAAACAAAATCATGCTGCTCCTACATGTCAAAAAATACCTAAATACTAGGAAACAACAGGTTCCTACATGCCCACAAAAATTGTAAAATAAGTAAAATACCATGTTTTCCCTCAAACAGGTCAAGGGCAATTTAGGTAATATATCTCTCTTGCTGCTCCTGTAGTAGTTTTGCAGAAGTTTTTGCATCCAGATAGAGAGAACTGACTTCCTCTATATCAGCCTATTCATTACAAACAATTAAAAAAATGCATGAATAATCATTCGGAAATGGAACTATGCTGGATAAATTAATATCAATAGAGTACATACATACCTTGCATATTTTGTCTCTTCCATTAGTCTTTGCTACAATGCTAGCCGGTGATAGCAGCTGAATGGAATGTCTGTAAACAATCAGAATTAAATAGGTTACTGTAAAATCATATATAGATACAGTTGTATATTAAAACAGTAAGATAAATAAATTATTTTAGAACCGTAAAGAGGCACGCTGTCCAATTTCTCCCAGATAAGCAAGGCTTTCTTCGTCAATCTCAAGCTCTTCTACTTGTGCTCTAATTGCAAGTATCTGCCCGCAAAATTTGATTATTTTAAATAAAAATAAAAGATACATTTGATTTTACAAAATAGTACTTTTAAGTTTGAAGATATTAACCTGAATCATTTCAGTTGGGCCATATGTTTCCGTTCGTATTATTACTAACCGGTCTAGCAAGTCAACTGGTATGCCATGTGGGCTTGTCATGTCAGTTCCTCTGAAAAGACAAATGACAGTTAAACATTCTGATGCATGAAAGACAGTATTGGGGCATTTAAACCCTACTCAATATATATATATATATATATATATATATATATATAATTGTATTACCTAACATTGCAAATTCCTCGGTTGGTAGCAAAAATCACTATTGGGGCTAATGAGCTTTCCAAAGCACGATTAAGATACGAGAAACATTCAATATCCAGCATATGAACCTCATCAATAAACAGCACACCCGGGACAAGCTCAGCAACTCCTTCATCAATGTATCTATTCACCACCTAAAATAATTAATTTATACTACAGTTATAGTTATAACAGTGTCATCTTACAAGTGATATTAAGATCTAAGATTGAATTTAAAATAAATCGAACCTTGTTAATCTCCTGGCGTAGTTTCTCTGTGATTTCAGTTTTTCTTGGTTTCATCATTTGACCCATTAGCGACAAAATATCCTGGCCTCCTTGTGGCCGTGCATTTGCCGCATCCAGATCATGCAGTGTTACATCCTTTTCAGGAGAGAAAAAAAAAATGTTTAACTTGTTATAAAATTAAGTTTTTGTTATTTTATTCTCCATTTTCGCAGAAATAATTATACCTGAACAACCTCCTTTTTCTTATGCACCTCTCCTTTGGGAATTGGTACATACTCCTCTGCTTCGAGATCAAACTCAGTTGCAAATGCATCACATCTGCCAACTCTTTTTACTGCACCACTATTTGCTTCAATATAAATCACATCACCTACAGCAACCTAGACATACATATATTTACATAAGAAATATAAAATACATATTCTAGATAGATCGCAAAAGCCTACATAATAGAGGATATTCAGAAAAGGGTCCTCACTGTTAGGTTTTTCTTCAACACAAATCACTATTATACTTTGAAAACGAAATAAACTACATGATGTGATACCTAATATAAAATAACAAAGTTTTCTAAATATTAATCAATAAAACATTTATGATTAAAGGATCTATTCGTAACACATCACCTAAGACTGATAATATTCAATTTCAGCAATAATTGACTGAATCACTTCAACAAATTTTTACAGTTTCTTTTACAGAAAGAAAACTGAAAGAATGCCAGGCGGCCCGCATGTTAGATGAAAAACCTTTTGTACGAACTCGGTCTACCTTACTGCTCTCTGTGGCTTCTGTTACACTTCAACCCCAGTAGCTACCCATTTATTTTTCCAAACAATAGGGTGCTATTTCACAAATATTAGAAACAGTAGTTGGTAAGCCTAAGGGCGTTTCCCCTCAAAAAAAAAAAGAAACAGTAGTTGGTCAATGTAGTAGGATCATAAATAATCACCTTTTCTTTGATTAAGGCATCATAAATAGTAGGATCCAGTTTCAATTGCTTGGTCCCTTTAACAGTCTTCAAACCGATAATAACGTGGCTAATGCTCTTTCCATAGCCACCTGTTGTACTCTCTGCTTCTTCTGGAGAAAACTCCGTCACCTAATATACAAAAAATTATTGTTAATTTTTTTATTATAACCCGGTACAAATGAAAGTCAATAATTTCCTTCGTAAACCCTAAACCCTAACATAAAGTAAAAAGAGATGTATTGCATTACCTCTCCTTCGTAGACCTCTTTATTTTCCTTAATACGTAATCCAATAGCTCTCCTGAAATTTTCCATGAGAACCTCGGTTTTCTTAACCTCAGTTGAGTATACCTCCGATCCAACCATTGGGCAGAAGGGGACCTTGCTTCCGAGCTCTTGAGAGATACCAAGAGCAAGTGCCGTTTTTCCAGTACTAGGCGGTCCCGCAAGAAGCAGAGCTCGTCCTGCCATTTTCTTCTGCCTTATCATATCCACAACCAGTCCTGATGCCTCTCGTGCCGCCACCTGTCCCACAAACCCTGCTGCCATAGGAATCGCGGTCCCATTGACCTGTAAGGGTAAAGGGTATATAAACACTTTGAAATTTCTATAAACCCTAGTTCTGTAGTTCAGAATCAGAGGAGAAGAGAAGAGAAAGAAGGAATTACATCAAGGCCGAGGCCTTTGATATGGGTGTGAGTCGCGATTCGTTGCTTCTTTGTGGTGGATTGAATCTCTTCGATTCTCATCCTAGTGTTGTTTTCCCTCTTTCTCTATTTCTATGTCGCTTTTCAGATTTGAAGGATCAGCTTAAACCAAACAAGAGAGAGCAAATAGAGAGCAGCTTAAAGAAGAGAAGAGGCGGAGGGAGCGCGTAGCAGGCGGAAGAGGCCTTGGTAAGGAGCGGAGGAGAGAGCGAAGGCGGAGAGAAGGGTTTAGGGAGGAGAGGAGAGAGAGAGGGAAACGAAGAAACCAGCGAGAACAGCAGCAGACCAAAACTATTTTCCTGCGAAGTTTTGCAATCAAATTATATACACCGAAAATTCAACTCAAACAGGCCCATATTTCCGAATTCAAGTTAGGTCAGGCCCATATCTACGCTGAGCATAACATTCAGCCCGTCAAAGCAGGGGCGGACCTACCTTTTAACTCAATAATTTCTGCTCCTCCGACGATATCTCCGATACAGATATCCTCCCAGGTACCCGACTCAAGCAAATTGCAACGGCCGGTCTAGATTAATTCTATCTGGGTCAAATTTAATCCGGTGTCTATTAAGACTGTAGGAGGTCTGTTTTGAGATTCGTGCCATGTTAAATGAGCCGTCCGATTGTAATTTGCTTGAGTCAGGTAACCCCGCTCATGACACTCAATCTAGCTACTACTATCCTACTTGAGCACAAGTAGGGATGGCAATGGGCTGAGCTCATATGTATTTTGCTAAGCTCATACCTGCTTGCCTGTTAAAAACTAACAGCCCACCTGCCTGGTCTAATCTGATGGACTTAAAAATCTATGCCCAGCCCTTTCATGGGTCTTTCTCCCAAGCCCATGCCTGTCTGTCCTTGCCTGCCCTTGCCCATGGGCCTACCTGGCCTGCCCATACCCGTTGGCCCATCTATATTCAACTATATCAAATAGACCGTACAAGATAACAAAACAATTCATAATATGATTTTTCTAATGGAAGAAAAAATAATTTATAGTTTAACAAAATAATTCATAATTTAATAGCAAATAAAAACGGATGTTTTGCTTGTTTTTTTTTAACATAAATGCTCATGGACTGCCTGTGGGCTACACATGGCTGTAAAAGGGACGAATCGCGGATTGAACATGACTTGTTTCATGATCTACAACATTTTCGCCAGAACTTTGGGCCACGACCGATGTTTCTAACCAACTTTTTATGTCATCGATTATAGCTGGAAAACATTTAAGCACCTTTTATCTAACCAGTGATTGTTTTTTTGGTCGGGAAACATATAATTAAACTACGTGTACTTGCTTCTATAATTCTATACATAGATAGAGAATTAGAGATAGAGAAGACCAGAGAAATTAATCTTATTCTTTCCTTAGACGGATTGGATTATCCATTGTATGTGTATAAATAACAGGGTACATATATTTGATTGAAATTTACATGCAATTTAGTTTAGCTGCTGGTAACATCTCTATCATGAGGCCATCCAAACTCTTCCAATAATGCCAAGATCACACCATTCGACCAACCGAAACCAGTCTGCACCAAAAATATTTTTTTAACTGTGAGGGACTAAGCAATGAAAATTACACAATAAACTTTTTTGAATGAACTATGTACCAACGGACACACACTGATACTTGGGACCCATTTGGACTTGTTCAGTTGTTTATTAATATACAAGGTCGACCTCCCAATTAAGTCCAATAATAGTTACAAATGTTCATAAAAAAAAAAAATCCAATATATGTATATGTCAGAAAAAGAGAGAACAAATTCTGCGTTGGTTTCCTCAACTTGGCGAAACATTAGTAACACTGCATCTATTTTTTGTTGATCTGCCTATACATTGGGTCAGAACAGGCCTGTTATTTTCAATAAACAAATGTCAACCTAACCCAAACCCTGACATATCAAGACCCCAACTGGTACAGCTGCAGCACAAGCAAATCGGGATTAATTATTACACTTACCTGGGGCTTATATAAACCGCCGCCCCCATATTCTCCACACGACTCTACATTGTACTTCTCATGGATTGCACCTGTCTTCTTATAAGCAGCAAAGTTTGTTTTAATCCAATTTATGGTAATACTCTCGGCCAATTGTCTTGCTTCTTTCGAATGGGCACTGGCCAACCCTTCAATTATCATGTGCTGTATTGGGGCCCATCCATTCGGGAAATCCCTGGAGGAAAGATGTTAGTATTACTATTATCAGTTTGTAGTATTTTTATTCTTTTCATAATAAAGGAATAACCAACCATTGTTGCCCAGTATTTGACAGGGAAGTAGCAATCCCGTATTCACGAATCAACCCTGATTTCTTTAGACTGTTCATAATCAACTCTTCATTGTACTCCTCCGTAAATTGATCTGAGTATACAAAAGCATGATTTAGTAAGAATTCAGAAAATTTTAAAACATTTCAACATGAGCAATATACGTTTACAACAAGAATGGTTCAGTTGATGGTGCTAAAAGATTTTGTGACATTTGGTTGTCTGTGAAATATAATATGATCAGAGGACAAACCTGGATAATGTGCCAGAAGCCACAGAGGCACAAAATTTGATGCAAAAATTTTGCAATTTTGAGAGCCAGGATTCCAGTTATAAACACCCTAGCAGAATCAGATAGTAAAATATCAAAAACAAAGTGTTAAAAAAAACGTTGATTTGCATTACATGTGTTATCAAGGCTTAATATCGCGGCCAGACTGTACCATTATCTTATGGGCACAGCAAGTTACCTAGATATTTTGTCTACCCCTGACCAAATTCCTGGGTCCGCCCCTGTCTAGGAACCAGTAATAAATGTCTGTCTGGTATTGTACCAATATAAGAAAATGCAAACCTTGGGACTAGTAGAGGATATAGAAAGATAAGCAAACATTAAACAAGCACCTGATGGGCATCATGCTCGTCAAGCCAATAATCGACCCACTGGCCCAAATTAGGGTTCCATAAAAGGGATCTGATTGCTGCTATTCTAGATTTAGAAACCTCAATGAATTTCTGTGACGTTGAATTATCTCCAATGATTTTTGCAAATGTGGATATGTCTTGCTCCAACTGCAGTCCATAAAGAACGCGGATCACTGTTTTAGTACTATTGTTCATGATTGATGTTTATGCATAGATGGTGCCAGTAGAAAATCTATGGAGCATAATTATGCACAATTGGACTGACACCAGTTGCTACAAGTGGCAATCGGCAGGGTCAAGTTAGGATTTTGGGTTCGGTGGGTCGGGATCTGGTCATGCTCAGGTGGGTCTCAGGTTGAAGTTAGGACCAACTGGCTTTGTATCATTTCCGGGTTTCAGGTTCATCGTGTTTGGGCCTAGTTGGGTCATCCTGATCCAAATTTGGAGAAACAAGAGTTTCAAATCGTCTCAGGTCTAGTCAGTTTGACATTTCAAATTATCAGATCGGGTCAGATCGGATTTAGGCATGGGCCAAGTCAGGCAGGCTCAAGTTCGATTAAGGTTTTCCACCTACAGAATACCTAAAGGTAGCAATCTGGTGGATTCGGTTGGGCAGGTCATTTGGCATTGAGTTGGGTTTCAGATTATTTTCAAATTCAATTTGTTTGGTTCAGGTAGGGTTGAATTATGGTTTGTCTGGCTTCGGATTGACACGAATTTGGGTCATCTCGATGTCGGGTTCGGTTCAATTGACTATTCAGAATTATCGGGTCGAGTAAGATCAGGTATTGTCACCTCTAGGCAGTTGCTAAGTATTGGTTCTGGTATCAATCAAATATCAAAATTTACCTTTAATATGAATGTGTTTAGATCAACAGGAATGATTGACGTAATCGCCATTGTTGTCAGATCAGATGAATTCCTATATAATATAAATTTTATACTATTATTATGAAACATAAGAAGAACATAAATTAAAACCACACCCAAAGGTAACTTATCTAGGTAGAACAAAAGGAAACATTTTTTTTTGTCATTTTAGAATAATACCTTTGTATTATTTGCAACTATCGTAGGAGGCTTCTTCTTTCACATTGTTTTAAAATAAAAAGAGCGGTACTTTTAAGTAATTTAAAAGGAATAAGGCAACTACGACTCTAATGCAAACTTCCATATTTTGATAAAAAGTTTAGAACCTCATCCAGCGAGAACTAAAATCCCAACCAGATTCAGCTGCTGATGCAATCTCATGGTAAAAAGCATCCTTCTCAGAAGGGGTTGAAAACTTGAGACTCAACTTCTCATCCTAGTACAAAAGAGTCCGGCTAATATAACACTAGTGTCATTTCAAACTAAATAACACCACATCTTAAAACATTGGATCTACTTTAATATTCGTGCAAGACACTAGTGTCATTCCAGCGCTATCTTGTACACGAATATTAAAGTAGATCCAATGGTTTAAGATGTAGTGTTATTTAGTTTGAAATGACACTAGTGTTATAGTAGCCGGACTCGGTACAAAATAATGCAATATAAAAATTGTGTACTTCAGGAACCACTAATCAGATCCAGTATTGCTAAATCCATTCAGTGTCAGACTTATTTTGTCAGGAAAACATGGCAATCCAACCTATGCAACAATTTGTATCTCAGTACTGGTCAAGTCAGGTCAGGTGCCGGTATTGTGCTGCAATATAGAATTTGTTTCGTTATTTTCTTCTTCTGCAGAATTTTTTATATACCCCTCTGTGATTCCAAAATTACATAGTTACCATTCCCAAAAAATGAAAATATCATATATAGTAATTTAGCCATCCAAAACTCAGGGGCTCTCAAATTTGTCCATCCATAGGATGACAGAGTAGGCTAGCACAAGTAAAAAGCATTCAAATTGGGTAAATTAAATGTAAGAGCTTGTGAGTTTTGCAAGGGTAATCATGATATTTTCTTTTTTCTGAAGGATAAATATATTGAAGTTTGCAATGTTATCCATCAAATTCTGCTTCTTCTTTCTTTTAGGGGATGAGATATTTACTTTGGTTGCACCTTCTGGCCGAGGTTGGTACCACCTGGCTTGGTACCGGCTCAAACAATGCTTGCAGCCTCCTTGGTCTTGAATTGTCACTTGATGAATATCTACACAATATCTTCAGATATAATGACATATCATTATAAAGCTAGATAACAAAATTAGAAAAGAAAGTAATAAAGAACCTGAGATCCAAAAGCTGTGTTCTTTCAGCAGGGCAGGAAGTACCCTTTTAACAAGCTCTACATCTCCAGTTCTCATATATATTTCCATAACCATAGAACTTAGTAGAGGAGGTTGGCTACATGAAAGCGATTAGTTAGTTTTGCCAATACGAATACATATTTGAAATGGCATCAATGTCTTGGATGTTTAAATGACAATCACCTCCTGTTAATATAGTAGGTTCTCGCACCATTCAGTACATGCCCATAGGTTTCAATTAAAGATACAAGGTTTAATACTATTCCCTTTGCTGTTTCATACATTTTGCTTGCCAACAAGCCCCTACAATGTAGTAGTAGATTTAAAAGTTAGTATTACATTATTAGAGCAGAACCAACTACTGTACATACTACAGTACATAGTGCTTTTTATCACATACCTTTTCTTTTTTGTTTTGAGATCACTTGGGAGTTGCGAAATTATTTTTTTATTTTTTTTATCAGAATAGGTAGAAACTAATCAGTTGAGTCACTTAAGTGCCCTTAATTCTTAATAGATAAATTTCAGTAATAGCAACATGTATTTGTGCTATACTCACAATTTCTTGTTTTTTTGGTTAAAACATTTTTCTATTGATACAACCAATAGAAATCCTGGAAATCAACCTCTCAGAACCACTATCCTGGCACAATAACAAGACCTCTTAATACTGGTACAATTAATATTAGTATAGACTATAGACCAATAACACTGTTTTGCGTCCTTCTTTGATTTGGGTAAATTTGATAACAACAATTTCCTCAGTTTTGCATTTACTGTGTAAGATTTCCCTTGTTTGTATGTATTTTTCTTTTTAAGGATATTCACCTGATAACCCAATAGGAATCCCAGTAATAAACCTCTTGAAACCGTGACCCTGGAACAATAACCGTACCCGGTAAGTACAGTAATGTATGTCTTTCGGGCTGTGTCTTAACAGCATCCGAAACCCGTCTCGACAAGTTCTTCCAGATGGCATGCACCTCCAAAGCCCATTCCCTCATCACCTCATTCTCCACTTTCACCAAAAATCCCTCAGGCTCGGGTTCAAAATCGACTGGTTTGGTGTATACCAAATCGGAAGCGGCCTCGTCGAAGAACTGTTTGAGGAAATGACTGAAATCAGAGATGGGGATGGCGCCTGATTGTGATTGGCGAGGGAGGGAATTGAATGCGGAGATGGCAGTGGGTAGGTCGGTCTTGAGAGGGAGATCGACGTAGCGCTTGGGGTCGAAGTCGGTGGGGCCCATTGAACAGAGTGCGGCCGATTGAATGCGCTGGAGGAAGGAGAGGAGAGGGTCTGTAACTGTTGCCATGGAAACTTGGAGAGAGAGAGAGAGAGATGACTGATGAGACAAGTGAAAAGCGCATTACAATCTTCTCAAAAAAGAAAAGCGCATTACAAACAAAGAAAGCCCCAAGGCGTGGGAACAAGTATCCTCTCCAATATGTGTAAAAGATTCCCTTCACTTTACGTTTCAGATTTACTCTCATTCGCTTTGAGATTTGGGCTATCGCAGGGGGCAGTCTTATTGGGCTTTGAGATTCGTGCAATGTTAAAAAGAACGGTTATAGATCCACTAATTCTAAAAGATTCCTTTTTACGGTACGGGGAGGATGTGAATTGAAGGCGTGGAAAGTTTCCATGTGATTTTTGTTTGATTTGGTTCAACGGCTCCTTGTCTTTGTACGGCAATACAGCCTTATTTAATGAATCACAATCTTCATCTAAAAAGAAAAACGAATCACAATCAATATTTTTGTCCCGACTCCAAATCCTATATGACAGGTGTGTGATGAGTTGGGTGTAGGTCCGATGCCCATCGGACCTAGTTTGGTTCCGATGGGCAGATCTACCATAGAAAAACGGAGTGATTTGTGCGCACGAAACTTGAAACATAAACGCACGGACTTTAAAGCATTTCGCACGAATTTAAAAGAAAATCGATAGTGATTAAACCCGTCGAACCGAGGTAGGTCCGATGCCCATCGGACCTACTCCCACTCCGGTGTGTGATAGGTTTTACTTACGGAATCGGTGTAGGTCCGATGCCCATCGGACCTAGTTTGGTTCCGATGGGCAGCATCCACCATAGATTCGATTAAGATATCATCCAACGGTTGGCGACTTAAGCGAATTAATCTAAACGGATTTTATATTTTTTTGACACTTGAACCCGTTAACCATCAAAACTCACCCATCTCCTCTCTCGCTCTTTCTTAATTCCCAGCGTCGCGTCGACCTTCCCAGCGTTGCCTCTTCTCCCTCTTTGCCACGTCGCGTCGACCTTCTCCCAAGCTTCGCGAGTGTCTGATAGAGTGCGAGAGCAAGAGGTGGCAGAGCGGCAAGGCGGTCCGGCGAGGAGCAGTCTCTCCGACAACGCGTCTCCGCCCTCGACTCCATCCTCCGCCATGTCTCCTCTCTTAAGGCAAAGCGTGCGGAGCTTGATTACTTTCTTTTATGTGTATTGTTGCAAAGAGAATCGAACAGAAAAGAAAAGGAGTTGGATGGAACGAACTTGTTCTCTTTACTTCAAAATTGGAGAGAAAAATTGCTGACGGCCTATCTAAATTCATAAGGATTATAGTTACTTTGTCTATAGTTTGATCAATTTCAGTGTTGTGGTTTACCTTTGAGTCAAAGAAAACGAGAGGCGACGCTGGGAATTAAGAAAGAGTGAGAGAGGAGACGGGTGAGTTTAGATGGTTAACGGGTTCACGTGTCGAAAAATATAAAATCCGTTTAGATTAATTCGCTTATGTCGCCAACCGTTAGATGATCACGTGATTGAATCTATGGTGGATGCTGCCCATCGGAACCAAACTAGGTCCGATGGACATCGGACCTACACCGATTCCTTTACTTACAATTAAACAAATATGTTAATTACAAGTTCACACTAACCCCCGATATTTTTATTAAAACCCTCAAAAAAAAACAAATTATCAAATCTGCTCCCACTTCAAAATTATAATTATTTCTACCCTAACCGCCCGTGGACTGGGCGGTCCACTTTTCCCACCAGACCGCCCAGCAGCCGGGCGGTCCACTTTCGATACCTGACCGCCCAGTGCCTGGGCGGTCCACTATGAAAATTTTTTTTTATAAGGTTTTATGTTTTAATTTGTTTGAATGTTTTATATTAATTGTTGTAATGATTTGTTTGAATGTTTTTATATTAATTGTTGTAATGATTTGTTTGAATGTTTTTATATTAAATTGTTGTAATGATTTTTGAATGTTTTATATTAAATTGTTGTAATGATTTGTTTGAATGTTTTATATTAAATTGTTGTAATGATTTTTGAATGTTTTATATTAAATTGTTGTAATGATTTGTTTGAATGTTTTATATTAAATTGTATGATATATATTTATTATTTGTTGACGATTATATTTTTATAATTGACGATTATTTTTATATGTTATGTAATTGTGTAGTTTTAATATAATTGATTAGTTTTATATTAAGTTTGTTAATGTTTAAATGTTCTAAATGGTAATCTAAATAGTAAGTCTAAACAATAAAAGTAGGTAATCTAAATGGTAAGTCTAAACATGAAACATAACAGTCCAAACATGAAATATAATAATCCAAACTAAAATACTAGAAACCTATCAAACTGAAATACTAGAAACAATCAAACTAAAAAAAATATAAAAACCCTAACGGCGACGACGAGGGCGAGGTCCGGAGAGGTCCAACCTAGTAGGTGCATGGCGCTCTCTCTGCGACGGCGGACGCCTCTGGTGAACCTCATCCACCTGCATGTCATCGTGTACGTCCTCACGCGCCCATGGGTCCGCCCCCAGGTGTAATGCATGCTCCCCATGGATCCCCGCCTGTGTACGCAACACCCACGGATCGGCCTCCCAAGTAGGAGGATACGTGGCCGGAGGCGGTGTGCCAAATATAGCAGCGGCAAAGCCATCTGCAGTCTGTGCCCCACTCCCACTGGCCTCGCCGTCGTGCTGTCTGGGCTCCATATACTGCGGTCGGTGGGAGCTAGCTGGCTCCCATCCGCCCTCATCTGGAGCTAGGTCATCCAAAGAGAAAACGGCGGCGGCGGCGGAGGCAGCTCTCTCGGCGGCGGCGGCGGCAGATTCATCCTGCATGTAAACAATGTTAAATTAAAGACATAGAAGTAACGAGTAAATTAATTAAATAATGAACTTTTGCTACCTCGGTATGCTGCACGGGAACTCCATGCTCGTTGTAGTACGCGTTCCACGCGTTGTTGTTCAACACCCATTGGTGGATCGCCCAACCCGAGTCATCATCTGCAGAAATGAAGATAAATTAATAATAATGATCTTTTGGAGAGACACTTAATAATGATCATTTGTATGACATATTATTACCTGCAGGAGGTGGCGGCATCTCCGCAGCGTAGATAGGGGCTGCAGGCTGCTCCGGATCTGGTGGTGGGGCCTTTATCTCGCGCCAATTGATGTCCTCCCCGGCATCGTGCAACATACCAACGAGGCGCCCGTCCCAGCCAGAGTCCTCAACGATCGGTGCACTGTGTTGGAGCATTTGACATCCTATCGCTCTCCAACTTCTTCTCGCCATGCACACCAAGCTGTGTGCCACTCCTCTAATAGCGGTCAAAATCTGCACACAATGTATTTTCATTATTATTATTAGAAGATGAATAAATAACTACAATTTTTTAAGCATGTCAGTTTCATTTAAACATACCGAACGAGCATGGATCGGACCGAAAGGCAAGTAAGTCCTAGATCCGTCACCCTCACCCATGAGTCTCCGTCGAAGAGCATCACCATAGTCCCCCTGTAGATAAACCGTCGGCATGCCCCATCTCTGGTACCAGACTAAATACCGCAATCTCCAAGGCCCGACCGGCATAGGGGCATCTGGAGCTGGAGGCGGGGTCCATAAGTGAAACTGGGGTGATGCAGCACGCTGGTAATGCTCCCAGAAACGCGTGCTCCAGTCGACTTTGGGCTTGTTGTGTTTAGTGCTGCAATATAAATTAATTAGTAACGTGTATAGCTGAGCAAGTAATAAAATAGGGAAACAATAAGGCAGTGGGTAGTTACCTGTGCAGCTGGGTGGTCCGCTGCTCGCCCAACTCTGGAAAATCAGGGACATAGGCATCCAAGCCAAACTGACGGGGCACTCGATCAGGATAGTGATACTCAACTATCCAGAAGCATACGCACGGCCCCCGATAAAACGAGAGAGGTCTCTGCTCTAATGTCAGCGAGCACAGAAGGCCCCGATCGTAGAACACACGATAGGGGTACCAGGTGACGCTCGCCTCGTGAAGCATCTGGAGCTGGCCCCGGACATACGAAATCCCCACGGTCCTCCCTCTGCCCGTGTCCTCGTACGTGAGGGGAGTACTCCATATGGCACCGTACCCCGGACGTCTCTCGGGGTCATCTCCCATCCATAGCCCCTCCTGAGCTGGAGGAACAGGCCGACACACCGGTAGATGTGACCAGGACCACTGCTGGAGTAGAAGAAGTGGTCCGGTAATCTGCCTGTTCGTCGCCTAAATTTTGGACATGCGATGCATTTCTGGTAAATATGGAACCATAATATATGTAATAAAAAAATTAAAATATTTGTACAAACTTACCAGACAAGCATGACACAAGCCCCGGTATAAGTGAGCGAGCACGGCTCCACCCCAATTCCACCTCGACGGCCGCTGAATGTCCCTCAGCAGAGAGAGGAACATAATCGGGACTGCGTCACCGCTGGAATCGACAAACATGACGCTGCCACATAAATCCAAGACAAACGCCCTCACGTACCTGCAATATAAATTAGAAACATAAATAACTACATTTTTTGTTCAATCCATAACATATTTTAATTTGCAACTGTTTGTGATTACCTCAGAACAGCCTGCTCGTCACGTGTCTGGGGGGTGATCCTACGCCGGTGGAAGTATCTGCGGAGCGCCGCAAGACTGATGCAGTACTGTGAATACCGGTACTCCTCCTCCTCCTCTCCTTTCTTCTTCTTCTTCTTCTTTTGCAAGTCCGACGGAGCGGCCCCCAGCAGCTCCGGTATCATGTGCATCAGGTCTGGATGGTCTGAGACACCACCGATGGGGTCGCCGTCTATCCGTAAACCCCACAAGGCGCTGACATCACCTAGTGTGACTGTCATCTCCCCAACCGGAAGGTGAAATGTATGCGTCTCCGGTCGCCATCTCTCCACTAGACCGCAAACGAGGGCCTGATCAATATCACAGTGAGGCATGGTGGCCAACTGATACAACCCCGAGACGCATGATGCACTGCTCCATCAACGGGTGACGGACGTATGGTATCTCGGGGGTGCGATGCCTCACTGTCATCATCGTCGTGTCCTGCATTTTACAACTATTTCAATATAAACGTCTAATTAAATAATGCTATTTAAATTAGGAATACAAAACCAACGTACCTCCATAGATGCAAGTGAGACACGGTGCCTGACATGTGGGATCCACAGAAGAGGACTAAACGTGTCAGGATGGTGAGGGGGATAATCTCCAAAGGGAGCATCTGCACCGGATGCCTCTGCACCGGATGCCTCTGCACCGGTGCCTCTGCACCGGATGACTCTGCACTAGATGCCGCTGCACCGGATGCCTCAGCATCGTGATCATGTGAACTCTCCCCCGTCTCCAGAGGGGCATCCCATGCACGTCCCCGTCTAGTTCTGACCATACTACATTTCAATAAACAGAAGATTTTATCTTACAAATCCTGATTTATAAACCCTAACTTATAAACTCTAATTATGTCAACCCTAAACCCTAATTTAGGAATTCAACCCTAATCTAACAATTCAACCCTAAACCCTAATTTGATTCCTAAACCCTAATTTAACCCCTAAATTCTAATTTAACCCCTAAACCCTAAATTAACAATTCAACCCTAAACCCTAATTTAACAATTCAACCCTAAATTAACAATTCAACATAATTTAAACAATTCAACCCTAAATCCTAATTTAACAATTCAACCCTAATTTAAACAATTCAATCATAAACCCTAATTTAACAATTCAACCCTAATTTAACAATTAAATCGCGACAGGAAAATCAACAACCCGCACACGATAATTGACAATTCAACCCTAATTTATAAACTTCAGTTTTGTCAATCCTAAATCCCTAAACTACAAACTCATACCGGAAACTCTAATTTTGAACAATTCAATCGTTTCGGGAAAATCAACAACCCGGACACGATAATTAACAATTCAATTCTACCAATCGTTCCAATGCCAACACAAGATACAAAATATAAATTAAAAAAATTATTTAGAAACTTACCCGAAAATAATCGGACTGTCGCCGAGATGGCCGAAATTAGGGTTCGGGTGAGAGAGGAAGAGGGAGGAAGAGAGAGAGGAAGAGAGAGAAGAGGAAGAGGGAGAGGAAGAGGGAGGAAGGGAGAGAGAGAGAATGGCAGAAGAGAGAGAGAGGAAGCTCTAGAGAGAGAGAGGAAGAGAGAGAGAGGAAGAGAGGGAGAGGAAGAGAGGGAGAGAGAGAGAGAGAGAGAGAGAGAGCTCTAGAGAGAGAGGAAGAGAGGGAGAGAGAGATTCGGCTGGGGTGGTGGTTCGGGCGGCGACGCGGCGGGGCGGCGACGCGGGAGGCAGAGGCGAAAGAGAGGCAGAGGGGAGCGGTCTGCTCCCAGCGGACCGCTTTTAAAAAAAAAAAAAATTCATAGTCGACCGCCCAGCAGCTGGGCGGTCAGGTTTTAAAAGTGGACCGCCCAGGCACTGGGCGGTCAGGAATCGAAAGTGGACCGCCCGGCTGCTGGGCGGTCTGGTGGGAAAAGTGGACCGCCCAGTCCACGGGCGGTTAGGGTAGAAATAATTATAATTTTGAAGTGGGAGCAGATTTGATAATTTGTTTTTTTTTGGGGGTTTTAATAAAAATATCGGCACTAACCCAAACAGAATCAAATCTTATTATTTCTCTGAACATCAATGTGTATTAGTCATTACAATTAGAGTGAAAAAATGTGCCGTGCCGCACTGTGACTAACACGACTTTGTTTCGTGTCGTGCCGTGTCGTGATCAAGTAAATTTTTCACATATCGTGATCAAAATGTTGAGGGGTGGTTACAACTAGGGCTGCAAACGAACCGAACCGAATTGAACTTATCTTCAGTTTGAGTTTGGTTTGATTTAATTTCGAACGAAGTTTGGTTTGAATTAATTTCAAACGAACTCAATTTCGAACTTTTACGAACTTTGTTATGACTTACGAGTTATGACTTATGGCTGGACCATAGTTCGAAATTACAGCACTTCAATAAAAACTCAGGCATTCTGAATTCTAATTACATAGTACACCAAAGTTTATATCAAAGTTCATTACAAATACCAAAATTTATATCAAACACCAAAGTTTAGTACAATTAATTAAAGTTTAATACAATCACAGAATCTAAAGTTTTCCAAATAGCCAACCGGAGCAACATCACCAAAGTTTTTAAATATCCAAAGTATTCAAAGTACAATTTAAATATCAATAGAAGTACAGAACAATTACCAAAGTCTTAAATAAAACATTAAAGTTCATTATTAGTGAAAATCAACGGTTCACGTTTGAGTTAATTTCGAACTAAGTTTGGTTTATGAACCTATTTCGAACAAACTAGGTCCAGTTTCAGTTTGGTTTGAATTAATTTCGAATGAACTCAATTTCAAATCAAACTTTTTACAAACTTTTTCGAATCAAACTCGAATCGTTACGAACTACGAATTTTTTGTGCAGCCCTAGTCACAACACTTGAATGGTCACGCTGTGTCTAAATGTGTCGTGACCAAACCTGCCATGTCCAAACGTGACGTTTGGTCACGTTTATTTTTTTTATAATTTAGGTTAATTTGTTCAAGATTTAACGGTCTTAATTACACGTGATTTGCGTGACCACGTGCTATGCCGTGATCAGATATTTCGCGTGACGTGCCGTGACCAGATCTTTCAAAAGATGGTCACGCCACGCGAATGATCACGGCACGAGACATGCGAGTCACAACACGTAACCGACACGCGTACTGTGTCGTCCTGTGACGAAACCAGCTCCGCTGTGCCATTTTTCCCACTCTAATTACAGCGAGATTAATGAGGGTTTCCTTTTTTCTTTCCTTTCTAAGACAATTATTATGCGACCGTCGAGGATGGATGATACATACAAAAAATAACTACGTGAATAGATGATTGAGAATTTAAATAATATCAAAGTATTAATAATTTTATAAAATAAATAAAAAGTTCATAAATTTTATGAATAATATGGTATGAATATCGTATTTGACCGTACATTAAAAGAAAAAGAAAAATAATTAAAAAATGTGTCAAAAAAAATAATTCTGTATAATACGAATATCATTGATAACTTCATTGCTAATTTCTAAAAGGTATGAAGAAGAACAGACGACTGATTTGCATTTGCCTAAACAAAAATATAACAAACTATCATCACCCTTGTTTAATTTTGGACCTTGATATTAGCCACGAGCCCCCGACAGTTGGTAAATTTCAAATTCCGGGCCTTGCATTCTCTCTGCCAGAACTGACCTGATATAGGCCCAATACGATTCGGGCCCAAAAGATTGTGATTGGAGAAATGGTTGGTAGGGTAAAGGGAGGCCAGCACAGGCGAGTTCTGCAAAGTAAGCAGCGTCAGCGCCTGGCCAGCCTTTCACCCCTCCAAAAATTAAATGGCGCGGTAACTGAACTAACTAGGTTAATTCAGCACCACTCAGCGCTCAGCGGTCGGCTCTCACCTCCCGCGTTGTTTTCCTTACTCATTAGTTTAAGGCAACATCTCTAGTAGCCCAAGGCCCATTATTTATACACCCGCGCGGACTCCGCTCTCTCTACTTGTCACTTGTGGGACTAATTAAACGGAACCGAAACCAGAATTCATATCACCTAAGGTAACAAGTTTAGATCCGAACCGTACGATCAGAATCCGCACGCATATTAAGGATGTGCACGAATATTAAAGTGGTCGGATTGGCCCGGATTCTGATTGGATGCTCCGAATCTAAACAAAAACTATTCTGTTACCTCAGAGGATATTGATCGACAGAAACCAAGCCCCCTTTTCTTTTTCCAGATTTTTCTCATCACCGCCACGGCGCCACCTCTCTCTTTATCTCTCTTCCTCCATGGCCTACACTCGGCGCACGCTCGCCGCCGCATTCCGACACTTCCCTCGCCGTGTCCACCCCTCTCTCCCCCATGTTCTCTCTCGTGATGATTCCGCAGAAACCCCCTCTCCCTCTCCTTACCGATCCATTTCACAATTCCACCCCTCGCCGTCTTCCTCTCAACCTAGAGGATTCGGATTCGGATTATACCTCCCTCTAGGGCTCCATATGTCATCCATCCGTTGTTATTCGTCATCTCCTGCTCCCACCGGTGGATCAAACGAGATCGAGTACATAAAAGACGTGACCGAAGTGCTAACAGATGCATCAACAGAAGCTGCTGCTTCCGCTGCAGCAGCTGTACCGGCGTCTTTTCCCGGTGAGGTGGCTGCAGCTGCGGCAGATAGCTTCTTTCCTGTGGCGGCCCTGCAGCACCTGATTGATGGGGTCCACTCTTTCACTGGGTTTAATTGGTAAACCCTTGTTAAGAGTTATTCAATTTGCATTATTTTTTTTTTCTTTTTTATTAAGAGTTGTGTGGCTTTGTGAATTTCAGGTGGGCGGCTATTGCACTGACAACAATTTTAATCAGAGGAGCTACTATCCCGCTTCTGATACAGCAAATGAAGGACACTATTAAATTGGGTGTAAGTTTGTGTTACCTTTTGTATTGATAGATTAAGCTATTTAAGTTGTGCAACCCGGTTAAAGAGACATCTTTTTCAATACTAGATAGTAGATTTTTGTTCTTTTGTGTCTTTAGTGACAGCTGCGTGTGATTCTTCTACCTTATATGTTGTGTGGTATTAGCTCTTGCCATTTGGGTAGACTTGCCTCAAATTTTATCTCTGTTTAATTTTTCTTTTCAAGTTTTTAGACGGATTCTTTGTGTCGAATTGATACCTGTGCAGCATTTACTGTACTGGTGTGGTCTCATAGCCTGATGTAGTATAACTCGCACAATATTTGTTCTCTCATGTTGTTTTTGCCTCTTTTAATTCTGGTTTTTTTTTATCCAGAATTTGAGACCTGAGCTTGAGAAACTAAAAGATGAAATGCAAAATGTAAGCACTTACTCTTGTCATTTGTACTTGAGCATAAATTTGTTATCAGTGTACTATAACGCCCTTGTTACATGATGCAGTCTATGGATCCGGATATCATGCAGGAGAACTCAAGGAAAATGAAAGTTTTATTCAACAAGTAGGCACTCTTCAATTTTTAGAATGGTTTCAGTGGTACCAAATAGTTTTAGGCAATACTAACCAGGATTACTCTCTTCAGTATCACAAAAGTTGACAAAATAATGAACTGCCAAAAAATAGAAAGGAAAGGATTGGCATCTCGAAATATAAGATGGTAACCTCTGATTATTGGTCGAGGCAAGCAGTGGCACAATATACTCTTAAACCATCCTGATTACATATGTTTTATGTATTTGATTTCAGGCACGGAGTTACTCCTTTCTCCCCATTAAAAGGGATACTTATTCAAGGCCCAATTTTCATGAGCTTTTTCTTTGCGGTAAGTTAACTAGCTACAGAAATTACATTGTATTGGTTCTGGTATAAAAAATATGATTACTGTGTTTGCCAGCTCCATAAATCGGTCTTGCTGGTATCACTATGTCTTAGTTAGTATCAATTGGAAGTAAGATATTTAAAGTTCTTCATAGATGCATTTCATTTTTCTTAGTTTATGACCACTGAAGTTTTTTAAAAAAATGTAGATTTCAAACATGGTTGAGAAGGTGCCCTCACTAAAGGGAGGTGGCATTTTATGGTTCACAGACTTGACCACACCTGATCCGATGTATATTTTTCCTGTGTTAACTTCTCTGGCTTTCCTGGCTACTGTTGAGGTATATGCTAACCTTCTGTCAGTTTTTTTTATCAAATTTACATGTTTTTTATTTTTTAATAATATGTATGTTGCTATGTAGTCCTGTTGCGAAAATTACACGTTGCTGTTAAAAAACCATGGTCGTTCCAAGTTTTTTACACTAAATGACAAAGTTCACCGTTATTTTTTTGAAATGATTCTAATTTATCAGATGCAAATCTGAAAAAACATTATTCCAGTTGAAAATGGCTTCTTTGGTATTAATGACCCCAGTAGCCATTTCTTTTCTGTTTTTTTTTTTTTTTTGGGGGGTGGGATAGGTCAGGACGGGTTATTTATTACTATAATATAGATTTCAGGAGTAACACAGAAAAACTAAATTTAATTTACTGTTCAATAAGTGGATAGGCCAAAGTTTACAATATCTAATGGAATAAACTTCATGGTATACTAGTGTAATCTAGTAGTCACTTATCCATCTCTTATGCACAAGGTACCTTCACTTATTTAGTGTTTAGTGAGTAAATAAGGCAGTTAATAGTAGGTGATTGATTAATTTGATTGTAGTTCAATATGCAAGAAGGTTTGGAAGGAAATCCAATGGCAAAAAACATGAAGAACTTCTCTAGAATTCTCGCTCTTGTAACAGTACCTTTAACAGCCTCCTTTCCTAAGGTATATAGAAACAATACTATCACCTCTTTTTCTTTACATTTTAAAAGGTACCTTACCCATGGAGAACTAATGGAAAATATTTTTGCTTATCTTCATAGGCAATTTTCTGTTATTGGATCACTTCAAATCTCTTCTCTCTTATTTACGGTACCGGTGAGTTCTCTGTCTTTACCTTGATTTAGACTCCACTAAACTTTTGTATTAATTTGCAATTAAAGTAAACTACTTTCATCTTCTCAGTACTAAAGAGGCCTGCTGTAAAAAAGTTTCTGAACATTCCTATAATAACACCTCAACCATCGGCTCCACCAAGTTTTTCATTTTTGGGTCTATCCAAGCCGCTTGCTCAAGTAGAATCATCGGTACCGGTCAATACACCAACTGAGCAATCACAACCTCAGCATCCTGCAAAGGCCTCTTCATTGGCTGCTATCAGTCATAGAGTAGGAAAACTTGAGAAGACTGTCAAGGCCAGACAAAAGGCCAAGAGGAGGTGAGCCTTTTAGACTAGTAAAATTAGACTTTACACTTTTTTTTAATCAACTTTTGGCATTATATGAGCAAAATAGATTGTTGAAGCAAATATTTTGTTCCCAATTTTTGTTTGTTTATTTGCTTTCTTTTGAAAGAAACATAGAGATTAATAATTGCACCGATGTAAACTTGTGCCAGTTGCATTATTGCTGCTGGTTTTGTATTGGCAGGTATCATCCAGTTTATCATTATATTAAAATGCTTAGAATAGAGTGGCTTATTTTCTATTATCAGCTCCTAAATAATTGATTGTCTTATTCAAGCAGATTGTTTCGTTATCTTGTATGAAAATTTTTGAAATTTAGATTTATAGCTACACTAGATTTCTCTAGGTGTTTTTAAGCTGTGCCAATTTTTATCTGGTAGTAATGGAAACGAGCTGGTTCACATCTGGAGCCTTGCGCTGTACCAAATTAGTATTATTTACATGATGCGCAAAACAGGAAGTTGCGAAATCACCGTACCTACAACCGGTACCATGGCACCGGAAAGGGGTACAGAAACCATATAACGGTGATATCAAGGTATTATCAGGTTAAAAAGGTCCAGTACAGAGACAAGTTCATAAGCTCGTAGATAAAAAGACATGAGAAATGGTCCATGGTCTGGCCCAAGAACGGCCCATATTGTAAGACTAGTGGAAAAAACTTGTAGACCAAACCTTACGGCCTGGTCACGAGGGAACCTCCTCCCTCAGGCCCAGTTGTCTCATTTAGGACCACCTTGACATCGTCAGCTCGATGTCACTTGACAATTATCCATATGAGCTACCTGCCTACCTCAGACTTAGAGAGAGAAAAGAGGAAGCTTTTTTCAACATTCTGTTGAACTTATTCATTGCTCATACGTCATACGAGATACTCCTCAGTCCTGGTAAAAGATGAGGACTTGCTTGTCAATTCACCTAACAAGTTGGACAAATGTATCCATACTTTCATTACTTTTGAAAGCAAGATTTAAGATACATTTGTCTAATATAAGACAGTCTTTACTAAAAGTTCAACAAAAGCATACAATATCCACAAATACAACAAAACAACTCTAATGCAAAAAATTAAATAGATACAAGATATCTATTCTTCCCCTTCCAATTATTAGATACAATAATTGAAGTACCTGATGGCCGTTTTCTTTATTTCACTTAAAAATGTATAATACAGATGGATTTAGGAATTAGATCGGTGCGTCGAATAAATAAATAAATTATTATATGTTTATGTGCAGGATAAGAAAAAATATTTAAATTAAGTGGGGAACAAACATAATGGCGTACACATCGGGACTGGAGAACAAATTGTCAGGCTGTCATGTAAATGATCCATCCAATTTGTTTCTTTTCTTTCTCCTCTCCTCTCCCTCTCCTCTCTCCTCTGCGAATAAAGCGTCCGTATAAAAGCTTGCAGAGAGATTGTACGTGCTCCATGACTGCCATTTATTTTTTTAATAATTTATGTGACATGAGAATCGAATTACATTGCGAATTCTTCTCATTTTATTTTTTCGGGATTCGCATATCGTTAGGAAAAGTGTGCATCGCTGACATCCAGCGTG
This sequence comes from Carex parvula, assembly GCA_025461045.1. Lineage (NCBI taxonomy): Eukaryota > Viridiplantae > Streptophyta > Magnoliopsida > Poales > Cyperaceae > Carex > Carex parvula. The sequence continues at coordinate 23,220 of JAJGRW010002393.1, forward strand.
GAAAATGCCTCGTGTCAGTTAGATGTGGCTGAGTGGGTCGGTGGTAAAACCTAAAATTAAAAAAAAAATACTTTATTTATAATGCTGCTGGCCTATTTGAGTGTTTTGTTTTGAAACTTTCCGCGTGGAAAAGACAAAAGCACTTGGAAGTTGAAACGCGCTCTCCGTTGGAATTCTTCGTATTATTTTGTCAATTAAACCTCAGTGTAAACATGCATGCTAATCAAAATAATATAATTAAGTTGCTTAAGTGATGGAAACAGGGAAAAGGTCTCCCATTGGTATTTATGGAATTGGTGGGAAGGAGTTGGTGAGTAGGCCCATCAATCACCCAATCCACCAATCACATCCATTTTAATATGACCCGCTCCTCTGCAATTCTTCCTCCACACAATATTCACATCATACGACGACTTAGAGCATCTACATTCCGGCAATTCAAATGAGTTTCTAAATAACTGTTAATTTTTTTTTTGAAATTAAGGTCTCTAAATTTTTAACTCTCATATCTCTGAAATTAATTTTAGAGTTCTTATTAAGCCACGTCAGCAACAAATTAAAAAGCAGAAATAATTTGAGCCAATCATTTGATCAGAAATAATTTGAGCCAATCCTCTTATATAATTTATATATATTGAAAATTCATATCATAAATGTTTTCCTCTTAATATTCCTGCCTTCTTTATCATTTATATTATGTCCCTAATTTAAATAGCATCTACACTGGATTAATTATAAGTTATAAAATTCTAGAGGATCAAGACCAATTCCAATTCTCCTCTCTACTATAAAATCCCCCGTCCCAATAACCGCCTCTCAAATCAAAATACCAAATCAAACCAAAACAGAGTTCAGAAAACCCAAACAAAGCATCCCAAGTTCTTCTTCTCTCCAAACAATGGATGCAGTCTCTTGCACCGCAATTTGGGGAGACAAAGACAAAGAAAGAAGCAAGAGAGAAGAAGGATTAATCAATGCAGTTGCTAAATTGTTCTACAAAGCAGTGGAACCACCTCCACCTAAGCTTTGCGGGACCGAGGGTGGGCCCCCGATCACTGCCCGAGGCTTCGGTTGAGAGACGGTAGATATCTTGCGTATTGCGAATCGGGCGTGCCAAAGGAAAAGGCGAAATACAAGATCGTCTCCGTTCATGGTTTCACCGGTTCCCGTATGGACTCGATTCGAGCTTCAGGGTCAGAGAAAAAAAATTCATCTCTAGCTAGCAACTTTGAATTTCACCATTTTGTCCTTGTTTTGTTTCTGAATTCATTGCACATTACCAGTTTGACCAGAGATATTTTCTCATTTTTGTAGATAAATTAATGCTGTTTTTCTTTAAACAAACAGCTGGAATTCTCCTGTATTATTTAGATCTAGATT
>JAJGRW010002394.1:0-15535 GCA_025461045.1 Carex parvula
AAAATTTTGAAAAAAATTCACAATTTGGCATTTAAATAACTGTACCCGGCATCTTGAGTAGGCAGGACCGAGTCTGCGGCTTGGCGTAATGCCTGACCGACGGTAGCAGCGTCATGGACACTCTGAAACAAAGCCTCGTTGCCTGTACCGTACATATATCAGGCTCGTCAGATATGTCGTCATTTGATCACACGAGCCCACTCTAGTGCATCTGATTAGAGAGTCCAGGCGCGACCTGTACCCACAGGCGCACACCGTGGGTACATTGTGTTTCAGGATAGCTTTCCTGATGCAAGCAGGGGCCGTAAAGACACATGGAGGCCCCTAAGAATAGGGCCGCAATGATGATTAGCGGCCTGGTATTTTTCGAATTCTCCAGAAAAAAATGATTTTTGTTTATTTTTTTTTAGAAGGGTATCAATAAAAATTTCTGAATTTTTATAAGCATAGAAAAATAACATATATTACATCTAACAGTTTTATCTTGACATTTATATTTTAAATTTTGACTTATAAACATTTTAAAAATAAAAATATAATATAGAGACAAAAATAGAGGCATTTGAACCATTATTAAGATATATTACTGAAAGCTACATATAAACAAATTATTCTAATGAACAATATTAAAATGGCAGTTATATGTTTCAAGGCAAAACAACTTAAAAACAAATTAAGAACATGACACCATCAGTTATTAGTTTAAGTTTTTCTAAGGAAATCCAGTGCACGTTGCTATTGAATAATTTTAAACATAACGGATCATTTGGTGGATAGCAGTGTCGTAAAAAACGTCCGATTAGTCGTTGGCGGTGATCAAACCGTCACAGATTTTTTGAATAATCGGCTGATTCTTTGCGATTATTTCTGAATAATCGTTTGGCGGTACCCTGTCCGTCCGACGAGCGTACCGTTTTTTACAACACTGGTGGATAGTATACCATCCGTATTTATATTTTCTTGAACAAAAATGGATACAAATATGGATATTAGACGATTTCAAAATATAAAATTAAATCTGTCTTGAACAAATATGAATAAGAAACAAACAATTGACGAATATATATTCGAGTACGGTTAAATATTAACATATATTACTAATTACAAAAATACATAAAATTAAGTGTCATAAAACAATAAAATAAAAATTTTAATAACAAAATTGATAAAAAAACTATGCATGCATATATTAGTTGGTTGATGTTCACAATAGATAAGATGTATATAAAACATATATGGTTATTTCAACAAAAATAGAATAAAAATATTAGAATTGAGGTGTACATTTTTTTTTTTTTTTACAATTTAACATCGTTCTACAAAATAAAATAATAACAATGATATGCTTTTATTTTGGATACAAATAATCTGGATATTCGCATCATTTCGACAGTTCAATCAAATCCATGTATCGCATCTGTGAATTGAATACGAATACAGTTAATTCATTTTTAGATGAAGATAAATATTTCTTGATAATGTACGGATATATGTAATCGTAAAATTGGATAAATATGTTGCCAATTTACCGTAATAATAATCTAAAATTAATTAATCTGATAGTTTCTTGTGACACTAGGATTTTATAGAAATTGGAAATTTGTTCCATTGCTGCTGCCATTAATTGTGTAACCGTCCAGTAAACTTTCCATTTTTGCGCCTCATTTAATGCTCCTACTAAAGCTGTCCATAATTACTTCATTTGCACCTCTATTTATACAATGCACTCATGACGCAGTTCTCTCATATTGTATCAAACCCTAGTAAGGAGAAAAGAGAGAGAAATTAAAAATCAAAATGAGGAAGAGGGTTAGCATGGGGAGGCAAAGATAGAGAAAAAAATTGAGAACGAGGAGGCGAGGCAGGTGTGTTTCTCGAAGAGGCGCAACGGGCTGTTCAAGAAAGCGAGCGAATTGTCGACGCTCTGTGGGGCTGAGATCTGCATTGTAATCTTCTCTCCAGCCGGCAAGGCCTTCTCATTTGGCCACCCCTCAGTCGACTCCGTAGCCGACCGCTTCCTCTCTTCCTCCACTAAAACCAACTCTGCTGCTACTAACCATGGTAATAATTAAGACTATAATTATATTTATATGTGCTCCTTAATTTCTTTTTGTTTCTTTAGAGATCTTAATTTGAACAATGCTCACAAAATTTATTGTCATCATAGAATAATTAGAGGTATCATAGAATTAGAGGTGAATTTACGTTTTCTAAATGGAGGTCAATTCATGACCCTATTTAATCTGAAAATTATTTATTCTTGTACTATAGATTATAATTTAAAGATAAAATTGCTATATATATGTATGTTAAATTTGAACTCATAGATTAAAATCCTCATGTGCATATTAACTCTCTTTGATTACAATTTCTGTATTTATATTTACTAGGAATCTTTATGTGCATATGACCTCATAGATTAAAATCCTGTCTCTGCCTCTAAGAACAGCTATGCTGTATGATTTTTTATTCATGTTTCATTAAACTATTAATATATTTATCCAAAAATATTTGGTAACGATAAGTACGATTTGAATAGGTGCAGCTGGTCACAACCAAAATGGAGCGAAGTTGGGGCGAATCGTGGCAGGATCGCCGACCGCAAGGGAGCTGAGCCGACAATGCACTGAAATAAATGGAATGTTGGAGAGCGAGAGGAAGCGGAGAGAAAAACTAGAGGTGGCTATTGTAAAGAAGGAGCGGGAGGGTGGTTTTAACAAGGCCATTGTCGACGGCGTAGAGGAGCTGAATTTACCTGAATTGGAGGCATATGAAAAGGCGCTTGTAAAGCTGAGCGGCTTGATCGCCGAAAGAGCCAATCAACTCTTGCTTGAAGCAATGGCCCACAGGCAGTTGCAGCAGCAGCAACAGATCCCACAATTCAGTGTGCCTGTTAAGACAGAAATTAGCGGCGTCATGCCGGGAACAAATGCTTTCCAGCCCCTTCAACAGGGGTTCGGATTTTACCGTGGATTTTATGGCTCTTTTTAAGAATTGTTTTAATTGGTTGTTCGATGACAATAAATTTGATGAGCATTGTTCAAAGATGTTATGAATTAAATGTTAATGCTTGTGCATGAATGTTCATATTTATACTTTTAATAAGGTTATGAATGCTTCTGTTAGTAATTTTTTTTCTCCAGAATTTATCCAATATTAGGGAAGTATTTGATATATAAAAAATATTTAGGCTACAGTTAAATATATTTGATCATCATTTGTCACTTATATTCACTACTTGTCCTAGAAGGAAAATATAGTTTAATTACTACTCGCTATTAAAATGTCTTTTATTGCCCATCAAATTAAGTACTTTTTGCATGCAGTCTTAATTAGGCCAGCGTTATACAAATTTTCTCTTTTACATGTAAAGAAACATTACATAACAACGTTGATGATAATCCAGTCAACATTATTTAATGTTCTGTAAGTGTTAGATGGCTTTATGCCTTCATGTTTCCTTTTGTTTTCATATAATATTTTCTTGGACAATGAGGATGATTTCCTTAATAAATGTTTTTTGCTCTTAAATCATAAATGCATGTTCTATTTTAAGAATAATATTGTGAACATGAACCGAAATTGATGGATGACAACTAGTTTTTTAGTTTTAAAGTCAAATAATTGAAATGGGGTTAATATAGATTAAAAGTCAAATCTAAGTGCTTTTCCAAAAAATTATTTCCCTTAACCTGCATTCTTAATTAACACATAAATGAGGTGTTTGTTTCATTTTTTTTTATCTTGTTTTATCTGGGACTATATTTCATCATTTAGCACAAATGTAAATAATGACAGCTAATATCAAGTTTTATATTTCCTCCAAAATTAAACCGAGGATATATGTATCCAAGTTAAAGAGTAGTTCTCTCTTCATGACTACTTGTAATAAATCTTTACATTAATGATTGATTTTGATAAGATTTTTTTTTATTTTAAGGTAAAAAGTGAATTCATGTACAGGAAATAAAAAATAAAGAAAATTATAAATGATTAATCGTACAACTGTACAAGTATCTATGCAATCTTTTAATTACTTTATTTGACTAATTAATAAAATACAATGATTGTATTTAAAGATTTCATTATATGAGTGAGTTTGCAGGTTCAAGAACATTATAATTGCAAGATTGAAGTTGAAGAACCAATGGAATCAACAAGACTTTACGAAGATTAGAATTATAAATTATAATATCAAATAGAAAAGTAAAGTACATTTGAGATTGTTGATTTCAGAAACAATCCGTTAGATACGGAAGCAAACTGTGAATGTATTGAATGGTACCGGACGGATAATGGAGCGTTGTAGCACGGAAGAATTATTCTATTTGACAACCATGCATTTGGAACGGAATAATTCCATAGCATTCAGGGACTTCCAATTGTTGTTCCGTTATGAATGGATACCATCCGTACTGTACGCTACTCGAGTAACACATAATTGGGATAAATACACTATCCGTTCGGTACGGACCTAAACGTACTGAACGGGAAGTGTAAAGTTCAAAAAGACAAAAAACCCTAAATTGCAATACATTTGAACTATCCGTTCGAACAAAAGATTGCCGGTATGAACGGATCAGTTCAAATACCTAGATATGGAGCTCCCTCTATAAATAGAGTAAATACTCTCACTCCAGTTTCAAGCAAGCCGCCCCTAAATTTTAAAAAATATTAATTTTGTGTTCTTGAGAGCTTCCTTCTTTGAGAGAGCTAAAACTTCAATATTCCTTTAATAATCTCAAAACCACTTGACTAATCTACTCTAGATTTAGTTAGAGTGTTGGTTCGTTGTTCGATAGTGTGGAGATCTACTTAGTGTTCCATTTCTATATCCGTGTGACTTCCCGCTTATAGGGTATTAAAGGGCTCACCGGCTCGAGCGTTTCCGCTAACATATAAACATAGCTGTGTGACGATCCTCTTCGTAGGACTCTCCAGCTCGAGCTTCTAGGCTCAACTTTGTACACGATTAGGCCGTGACTTCCCACCTTTGTTTGGGTTCACGTGTCACGAGTTGTACCCTTTTCTCATTGGGTAATAGGAAAGGCGCGCCGACGAGGTTGCGTTGCCCTGGAGACATAGCATTTTAAACTAAACTCCGTTATATCATCCCACGTGTCAAATTTCTCTAACTCTACTCTATTTACTTTATTTGTACACGCTTGCTTGTTGATTGCTTCACTTGTTAATTTAGAAAATTTAACTGAAAAACATCTAAAAGACTTTACGACTCCCTCTTTACCCCCCTATAGATGAATGCCGTTAGAGACAACACAAACAAGTTTGATGTCATCTTTAGCAGGGGCGGACCCAGTGTATTCCGGGGGGGGGGGGGGGGGCAGCCCCCCCCCCCCTGGATTTTGAGTTTTAGTGGAGATTTATCGGTTCCGACCGACTTTGCCCCCTCCCCTGGAATTTTTTTTGCCCTTCTCTGAAAGTTTAATTTGTAATTCGAGTTCAATTTAGGGTTAAAATTGAAATAAATCTGTTGAATTTTAATTGGTAACTAGAATTATAAATCAGAGCATCAGAAATTACAAGTCAAAGCATTAGAAAGTATAAGTTAAAGCATTATTTGTTGTCGAGTACCCAATTGGTTAATGGATTTAAACCCAATTCGATATTTTTTTGCCCCCCTGACGAAAATCCTGAATCCGCCCCTGATCTTTAGGAATCAAAAGATGCACCAAGCTCCACGTAATTTGGCTGGCAAATATCTAATTGGTGCAGTTGGTGCATGTATGATCAATTAAATTATACTCAATTTTTGCTTGCTTCTGTTCTGATGTTTTCTTCAATTATCTTTTTTTTTTAAAGCCTGGCAGTGGCATGTTTCCTTCAATTATCAATTTTGGATATGTTTTGGATATTGGCATGTCTTAGGGTTATTAGGCTAACTGTTTGTGATTGGTGTTCTTGTTTATTTCTTAGAATAAAATTATTTCCAAGTATTTGCTAACAGTGCGTATGTCCTATTATATTATAGGCAATCCAATATTTATTATAATTAATTTATTTCTGAATTATGTCGTGATGGACTTTTGTTAAGGGGCGGTCCTCCTCGTTGTTTAAAATGGTAAAAACAACCGGTTGGACCAAGCATGGGATGGCCGACCGATTGGCAGTTTAAGCAGCTTACACTATAATTAATCAAAATGATTGGACCGGGTTCAGTGATACTCGATCCGGTCTATTTAACTGTTGGGCTGTTCGATGTCATGGAGCAGAGATAATTAAATTACTGGTACACTAAAATGTTGCAGGACGGAACCAGCTTTTTTTTTTTGAAATATTCAACTATATTTTTGGTTGGAGGTCAAGCCACCAAATGTTAATATCTACAAGAAAAATTTTCATATGAATTTCGAACCTAAAATTTATTACACATAAAGTATTGTCTTTGCCACATATGCAGGGGCAGAGACAAATTTTTTAGTAATGGGGTAAAAATTTATAAGGAAAAAAATTCAATAACATATTTTTTTTAAATAAATTAAATATTAATAATTTCAACATTTACATGCCATTTACATGCTTCAAGTAGAAAAATCTCTATAGTCCAAGTTGTACACATTGTACAATAGTCAGTTTTTTTTTAAAAAAATAGAGATCAAACATATAAAATCTTCATAAAAATTATGGGGAAAAATATAGCAAAATTATGTAGAAATAACTTATTTTTGAAAAGATATGGAGCTCAATTGACCCCATTTGATAAATGTCCCTCCACCTCCGTACATACGTAATCTTTATTGATAACTTGTGGACATATAACGTGACAACTCGCATAAAGTAAAATCACTATATGTCTTGTTTTCATGATGTAGATACTTTTTGTTTTTATATATATTTTAAAATCAACAACTCAAAATCCAAAATAAAATTATAATATTTTTCACAAAAAATCAACATTTTTTGGTCATTTACAAAAAATGTCTATTTAGCAAAGAGCATCGCTATGAACGAACTGTAGCCCCTAGCATGATCGGGCAAATATCCTCCCCGGTACCGTAAAAGATTTCCTTCACTTTACGGTTTGAGATTAATTTCTAGCCGGTTTGGATTTGGGCTGACGGAGGGGCAGTATTATTGGGCTTTGAGATTCGTGGCAAGTTAAAAAGAACGGTTCAGATCAAGTAATTGTAAAAGATTCTCTATTACGGTACCGGAGGTGATGTGAATTCTAGCATGATCCCCCTGACCACGTATATGTTCGTGAGCCCCTACTGCATCCAGTTATAAATCTCAACAGTTGAATCATTTATAAGAATGGGCAGTTGGGCACCGTCTTGGATGCACCAGTGAAAATTCGTCTGTTCCTTTCCCGCCAAATCGCCCATGAGCCATCTTCTAAACTGTCTGTTTGTGATAGGATGGCGCAGATTGTTGTCCCGAGAAAAAAAAGAGAGCCCATTTCAACAGTTTTAATTAACAAAATTACCTGTGAATTCCTGATTTGGTTGTTCTTACGATTTGTGACACACTAAAATTGATTTCTGCAGTTCTGCTTGTTATAAAATTTTTCTAAGAAAAGTAACTCTCATTCTAATATTTATGTTCTCAATAAGACTTATAAATTGGGCCAAATCAAGTTTGGTAAAACTAGGCTATTATGGAAGAAACTGGGTCGGATTGAACCACTATGTCCAGCCCGTTTCAGGGTTTCTAGTCGGAATATATTAAAGAGTAGAACTAGGGTGCTTCTAAGCTCACCAAGCTCTTCGTGAGCGCGACTCTAAAACCTATCGAATTGACTTCAAACGATATTTTCAAGCCGTTATATGTTCAATCTATTATAAATGTGCTTGGAGACCAAATTTTACATTTTTTGGAATTTTTTTACTATTTATTAAGATGGTTTGAAATCGCTGTTTTATTAAAATTCTGCACCATTGGAAAACAGCGATTTTCAAACCATCTTAAATAGTAAAAAAATTTCAAAAAATGTAAAATTTGGTCTCCAAGCACATTTTAATATAGATTGAACATCTAACGGTTTGGAAATGTCGTTTGAAGTCAATTCGATAGGTTTTAGAGTCGCGCTCACGGAAGGCTTGGTGAGCTTAGAGCACCCTATCTACTCTTTAATAATTCCGACTAGAAACCCTGAAACGGCTGGACATCAGTGGTTCAATCCGACCCAGTTTCTTCCATAATAGCCTAGTTTTTTACCAACTTGATTTGGCCCAATTTATAATCTTATTGAGAACATAAATATTAGAATGAGAGTTACTTTTCTTAGAAAATTTTTATAACAGCAGAACTGCAGAAATCAATTTTAGTGTGTCACAAATCGTAAGAACAACCATCAGAATTCACAGGTAATTTGTTAATTAAACTGTTGAAATGGGCTCTCTTTTTTTCTCGGACAACAATCTGCGCCATCCTATCACAAACAGACAGTTTAGAAGATGGCTCATGGGCGATTTGGCGGGAAAGGAACAGACGAATTTTCACTGGTGCATCCAAACGGTGCCCAACTGCCCATTCTTATAAATGATTCAACTGTTGAGATTTATAACTGGATGCCAGTAGGGGCTCACGACATATACTGTGTCAGGGGATCATGCTAGAATTCACATCACCTCCGTACCGTAATAGAGAATCTTTTACAATTACTTGATCTGAACCGTTCTTTTTAACTTGCCACGAATCTCAAGCCCAATAATACTGCCCTCCGTCAGCCCAATCCCAAACCGCTAGAATTAATCTCAAACCGTAAAGTGAAGGAATCTTTTACGGTACCGGGAGGATATTTGCCCGATCATGCTAGGGGCTACAGTTCGTTCATAGCGATGCTCTTGCTAAATAGACATTTTTGTAAATGACCAAAAATGTTGATATTTTTTGTGAAAAATTATAATTTTTATTTTGGATTTTGAGTTGTTGATTTTAAAATATATATAAAACAAAAAGTAGCTACAATCATGAAAACAAGACATATAGTGATTTACTTTACGAGTTGTCACGTTATATGTCCACAAGTTATCAATAAAGATTACGTATGTACGAGGTGGAGGACATTTATCAAATGAGGGTCAATTGACCTCTATATTTTTCAAAAACAAATTATTACTATATAGTTTTGCTATATTTTTCCCCATAATTTTTATGAAATTTTATATGTTTGATCTCTATTTTTTTAAAGAAAAAACTGACTATTGTACAATTTGTACAACTTGGACTATTGAGACTTTTCTACTTGAAGTATGTAAATGTTAAAATGATTAATATTAATTTATTAAAATAATTATGTTATTGAAATTTTTTCCTTATAATTTTTACCCCATTACTAAAAAATTTGTCTCTGCCCTGCATATGTGGCAAAGACAATACTATGTGTAATAAATTTTAGGTTCGAAATTCCTATGAAAATTTTCTTGTAGATATTAACATTTGGTGGCTTGACCTCCAACCAAAATATAGTTTGAATATTTCAAAAAAAAAAGCTGGTTCCGTCCTGCAACCTTTTAGTGTACCAGTATTTAATTATCTCTGCTCCATGACATCGAACAGCCCAACAGTTAAATAGACCGGATCGAGTATCACTGAACCCGGTCCAATCATTTGATTATTATAGTGTAAGCTGCTTAAACTGCCAATCGGTCGGCCATCCCATGCTTGTCCAACCGTTGTTTTACCATTTTAACAACGAGGAGGACCGCCCCTTAACAAAAGTCTCATCCGACATAATTCAGAAATAATTAATTATAATAATATTGGATTGCCTATAATATATAGGACATACGCACTTTTAGCAAATACTTGGAAATAATTTTATTCTAAGAAATAAACAAGAACACCAATCACAAACAGTTAGCCTAATAACCCTAAGACATGCCATATCCAAAACATATCAAAATTGATAATTGAAGGAAATGCCACTGCCAGCTTTAAAAAAAAAATATTGAAGAAAACATCAGAACAGAGCAGCAAAAATTGAGTATAATTTAATTGATCATACATGCACCAACTGCACCAATTAGATATTTGCCAGCAAATTACGTGGAGCTTGGTGCATCTTTTGATTCCTAAAGATCAGGCGGATTCAGATTTTCGTCAGGGGGGCAAAAAAATATCGAATTGGGTTTAAATCCATTAACCAATTGGTACTCGACAACAAATAATGCTTTAACTTATACTTTCTATGCTTTGACTTGTAATTTCTGATGCTCTGATTTATAATTCTAATTACCAATCAAAATTCACAGATTATTTCAATTTTAACCTAAATTGAACTCGAATTACAAATTAAACTTTCAGAGAAGGCAAAAAAAATTCCAGGGGAGGGGGCAAAGTCGTCGAACCGATAATCTCCACTAAACTCAAAATCCAGGGGGGGGAGCTGCCCCCCCCCCCCCCCCCCCGGAATACACTGGGTCCGCCCCTGCTAAAGATGACATCAAACTTGTTTGTGTTGTCTCTAACGGCATTCATCTATAGGGGGGAAGAGGTAGTCGTAAAGTCTTTAGATTGTTTTTCAGTTAAATTTTCTAAATTAACAAGTGAAGCAATCAACAAGCAAGCGTGTACAAATATAAATAGAGTAGAGTTAGAGAAATTTACACGTGGATGATATAACGGAGTTTAGTTTAAATGCTATGTCTCCAGGGCAACGCAACCTCGTCGGCGCGCCTTTCCTATTACCCAATGAGAAAAGGGTACAACTCGTTACACGTGAACCCAAACAAAGGTGGAAGTCACGGCCTAACTCGTGTACAAAGTTTAGCCTAGAAGCTCGAGCTGGAGAGTCCTACGAAGAGGATCGTCACACAGCTATGTTTTATATGTTGCGGAAACGCTCGAGCCGGTGAGCCCTTAATACCCTATCGGAAGTCACACGGATATAGAAATGGAACACTAAGTAGATCTCCACACTATCGAACACGAACCAACACTCTAACTAAATCTAGAGGTAGATTAGTCAAGTGGTTTTGAGATTATTAAAGGAATATTGAAGTTTTAGCTCTCTCAAAGAAGGAAGCTCTCAAGAACACAAAATTAATATTTTTTAAAATTTAGGGGCGACTTGCTTGAAACTGGAGTGAGAGTATTTACTCTATTTATAGAGGGAGCTCCATATCTAGGTATTTGAACTGATCCGTTCATACCGGCAATCTTTTGTTCGAACGGATAGTTCAAATGTATTGCAATTTAGGGTTTTTTGTCTTTTTGAACTTTACACTTCCCGTTCAGTACGTTTAGGTCCGTACCGAACGGATAGTGTATTTATCCCAATTATTGTTACTCGAGTAGCGTACAGTACGGATGGTATCCATTCATAACGGAACAACAATTGGAAGTCCCTGAATGCTATGGAATTATTCCGTTCCAAATGCATGGTTGTCAAATAGAATAATTCTTCCGTGCTACAACGCTCCATTATCCGTCCGGTACCATTCAATACATTCACAGTTTGCTTCCGTATCTAACGGATTGTTTCTGAAATCAACAATCTCAAATGTACTTTACTTTTCTATTTGATATTATAATTTATAATTCTAATCTTCGTAAAGTCTTGTTGATTCCATTGGTTCTTCAACTTCAATTTTGCAATTATAATGTTCTTGAACCTGCAAACTCACTCATATAATGAAATCTTTAAATACAATCATTGTATGTTTTATTAATTAGTCAAATAAAGTAATTAAAAGATTGCATAGATACTTGTACAGTTGTACGATTAATCATTTATAATTTTCTTTATTTTTTTATTTCCTGTACATGAATTCACTTTTTACCTTAAAATAAAAAAAATCTTATCAAATCAATCATTAATGTAAAGATTTATTACAAGTAGTCATGAAGAGAGAACTACTCTTTAACTTGGATACATATATCCTCGGTTTAATTTTGGAGGAAATATAAAACTTGATATTAGCTGTCATATTATTTACATTTGTGCTAAATGATGAAATATAGTCCCAGATAAAACAAGATAAAAAAAAATGCAAACACCTCATTTATGTGTTAATTAAGAATGCAGGTTAAGGGAAATAATTTTTTGGAAAAGCACTTAGATTTGCCTTTTAATCTATATTAACCCCATTTCAATTATTTGACTTTAAAACTAATAAAACTATTAGTTGTCATCCATCAATTTCGGTTCATGTTCACAATATTATTCTTAAAATAGAACATGCATTTATGATTTAAGAGCAAAAAACATTTATTAAGGAAATCATCCTCATTGTCCAAGAAAATATTATATGAAAACAAAAGGAAACATGAAGGCATAAAGCCATCTAACACTTACAGAACATTAAATAATGTTGACTGGATTATCATCAACGTTGTTATGTAATGTTTCTTTACATGTAAAAGAGAAAATTTGTATAACGCTGGCCTAATTAAGACTGCATGCAAAAAGTACTTAATTTGATGGGCAATAAAAGACATTTTAATAGCGAGTAGTAATTAAACTATATTTTCCTTCTAGGACAAGTAGTGAATATAAGTGACAAATGATGATCAAATATATTTAACTGTAGCCTAAATATTTTTTATATATCAAATACTTCCCTAATATTGGATAAATTCTGGAGAAAAAAAATTACTAACAGAAGCATTCATAACCTTATTAAAAGTATAAATATAACATTCATGCACAAGCATTAACATTTAATTCATAACATCTTTGAACAATGCTCATCAAATTTATTGTCATCGAACAACCTTAAAACAATTCTTAAAAAGAGCCATAAAATCCACGGTAAAATCCGAACCCCTGTTGAAGGGGCTGGAAAGCATTTGTTCCCGGCATGACGCCGCTAATTTCTGTCTTAACAGGCACACTGAATTGTGGGATCTGTTGCTGCTGCTGCAACTGCCTGTGGGCCATTGCTTCAAGCAAGAGTTGATTGGCTCTTTCGGCGATCAAGCCGCTCAGCTTACAAGCGCCTTTTCATATGCCTCCAATTCAGGTAAATTCAGCTCCTCTACGCCGTCGACAATGGCCTTGTTAAAACCACCCTCCCGCTCCTTCTTTACAATAGCCACCTCTAGTTTTTCTCTCCGCTTCCTCTCGCTCTCCAACATTCCATTTATTTCAGTGCATTGTCGGCTCAGCTCCCTTGCGGTCGGCGATCCTGCCACGATTCGCCCCAACTTCGCTCCATTTTGGTTGTGACCAGCTGCACCTATTCAAATCGTACTTATCGTTACCAAATATTTTTGGATAAATATATATAATAGTTTAATGAAACATGAATAAAAAATCATACAGCATAGCTGTTCTTAGAGGCAGAGACAGGATTTTAATCTATGAGGTCATATGCACATAAAGATTCCTAGTAAATATAAATACAGAAATTGTAATCAAAGAGAGTTAATATGCACATGAGGATTTTAATCTATGAGTTCAAATTTAACATACATATATAGCAATTTTATCTTTAATATTATAATCTATAGTACAATAAAAATATTTCAGATTAAATAGGGTCATGAATTGACCTCCATTTAGAAAACGTAAATTCACCTCTAATTATTCTATGATACCTCTAATTATTCTATGATGACAATAAATTTTGTGAGCATTGTTCAAATTAAGATCTCTAAAGAAACAAAAAGAAATTAAGGAGCACATATAAATATAATTAAGTCTTAATTATTACCATGGTTAGTAGCAGCAGAGTTGGTTTTAGTGGAGGAAGAGAGGAAGCGGTCGGCTACGGAGTCGACTGAGGGGTGGCCAAATGAGAAGGCCTTGCCGGCTGGAGAGAAGATTACAATGCAGATCTCAGCCCCACAGAGCGTCGACAATTCGCTCGCTTTCTTGAACAGCCCGTTGCGCCTCTTCGAGAACACACCTGCCTCGCCTCCTCGTTCTCAATTTTCTTTATCTCTATCTTTTGCCTCCCCATGCTAACCCTCTTCCTCATTTTGATTTTTAATTTCTCTCTCTTTTTCTCCTTACTAGGGTTTGATACAATATGAGAGAACTGCGTCATGAGTGCATTGTATAAATAGAGGTGCAAATGAAGTAATTATGGACAGCTTTTAGTAGCATTAAATGAGGCGCAAAAATGGAAAGTTTACTGGACGGTTACACAATTAATGGCAGCAGCAATGGAACAAATTTCCAATTTCTATAAAATCCTAGTGTCACAAGAAACTATCAGATTAATTAATTTTAGATTATTATTTACGGTAATTGGCAACATATTTATCCAATTTTACGATTACATATATCCGTACATTATCAAGAAATATTTTATCTTCATCTAAAATGAATTAACTGTATTCGTATTCAATTCACAGATGCGATACATGGATTTGATTGAACTGTCGAAATGATGCGAATATCCAGATTATTTGTATCCAAAATAAAAGCAATCATTGTTATTATTTATTTTGTAGAACGATGTTAAATTGTAAAAAAAAAAAAAATGTACACCTCAATTCTAATATTTTTATTCTATTTTTGTTGAAATAACCATTATATATGTTTTATATACATCTTATCTATTGTGAACATCAACCAACTAATATATGCATGCATAGTTTTTTTATCAATTTTGTTATTAAAATTTTTATTTTATTGTTTTATGACACTTAATTTTATGTATATTTTGTAATTAGTAATATAGTTAATATTTAACCGTACTCGAATATATATTCGTCAATTGTTTGTTTCTTATTCATATTTGTTCAAGACAGATTTAATTTTAATTTTGAAATCGTCTAATATCCATATTTGTATCCATTTTTGTTCAAGAAAATATAAATACGGATGGTATACTATCCACCAGTGTTGTAAAAAACGGTACGCGCTCGTCGGACGGACAGGGTACCGCCAAACGATTATTCAGAAATAATCGCAAAGAATCAGCCGATTATTCAAAAAATCTGTGACGGTTTGATCACCGCCAACGACTAATCGGACGTTTTTTACGACACTGCTATCCACCAAATGATCCGTTATGTTTAAAATTATTCAATAGCAACGTGCACTGGATTTCCTTAGTAAAACTTAAACTAATAACTGATGGTGTCATGTTCTTAATTTGTTTTTTAAGTTGTTTTGCCTTGAAACATATACTGCCATTTTAATATTGTTCATTAGAATAATTTGTTTATATGTAGCTTTCAGTAATATATCTTAATAATGGTTCAAATGCCTCTATTTTTGTCTCTATATTATATTTTTATTTTTAAAATGTTTATAAGTCAAAATTTAAAATATAAATGTCAAGATAAAACTGTTAGATGTAATATATGTTATTTTTCTATATGCTTATAAAAATTCAGAAATTTTTATTGATACCCTTCTAAAAAAAATAAACAAAAATCATTTTTTTCTGGAGAATTCGAAAATACCAGGCCGCTAATCATCATTGCGGCCCTATTCTTAGGGGCCTCCATGTGTCTTTACGGCCCCTGCTTGCATCAGGAAAGCTATCCTGAAACACAATGTACCCACGTGTGCGCCTGTGTACAGGTCTCGCCTGGACCTCTCTAATCAGATGCACTAGAGTGGGCTCGTGTGATCAAATT
Organism: Carex parvula; assembly: GCA_025461045.1. Taxonomy (NCBI): domain Eukaryota; kingdom Viridiplantae; phylum Streptophyta; class Magnoliopsida; order Poales; family Cyperaceae; genus Carex; species Carex parvula. The sequence goes on from JAJGRW010002394.1 coordinate 15,502, forward strand.
GACGACATATCTGACGAGCTGATATCTTGTACGG
>JAJGRW010002395.1:0-23876 GCA_025461045.1 Carex parvula
GCAAACATATTGGTTTATCCATGCTCATGTGTTTGTGATTTGAATTTATTTATGCCTCAATGCTAGCTTACCATTTTGGTTTTATGGTTTTTCTTCTGTTCATGTTATTGGAGTGGTTTGGTTTTAAAACCATGCACTTGGTACCGATTTGGGACTCGTTTGAGGTCTGACTATATACTAGAGACTAGTTTTAGGGATTACAAAAAAGTCAAATCAATAGATAAATTAAGCATAAAATGCATTAAAATATCTTGTCAAATATAGGGCATGTGAAACTTACAGAGAAGTCCCTAACTTATATATCGATTGTTCTTTTTTTAAACTGAAATCAAAGTTTAAACACTGAGCTTTTTATATGAAATTATATGGAAATACAAATACACTTTGCTTCATAAATATTTTTTTCCTTAAAAACTTAACTAAAACAAGAAATTTTTACAATGTGCTTAAAATATTGGAGAAAACCTAAAATATAGTATGTTCATGCAAAAACTTTACGCGTCTAAATTTTTTTGGGATTTATGAAATTTCACTCCTATGTACTTTAGAGAGATTTTTTTGATTTCTCATTGTTTTTATTTAAATTAAATTTTTTTCTTTATCGACGGATATTGCGGTTTGATCACGGAGCAATTTCAAATTTTAAACTTTTTTCATCTCACTCTTCCCTCACTGCCCTCCGGGAGACTTATAAATATGTTGTCAACGCCTGAGCAAATTCCAATGGAACAAGCTAGCTTATAGCTCAATTATAATTGACATCTATAATAATTATTAATTTTTATGTAATTGTGAATATTGTAAATGAAATTTACAAAAAAAACATTATTTTCTAAAATTATCAATATTCTAATATTGTAAAAAGATTTATATATTATCTCTTAAAAATTAACTTTTAAATCTTTAAAAATATTTCAAACTAGCATATATAATGTTTCGCTTTGTTTCGGCAAGGTGATTATTGAGATAGGTTATATGAATTTACAACATAACAAAAAGTGTACATATGCAAATTTTAATTTACAATATAAATGAACGATATACAAAACTGTATATATTCTGCAAGTACTAGTTTAGATATGAAACAAAATTTGTGCATTAGCTAAGAGAGTACCAAAGGAAAAAAATCGTTGTGTTAATAGGATAGTTCAATTTTGTAAAAAACGAGCTAAATGAACTATTAAATAATTGATTAATCGGCCATTTAGTATAATACAAATGCAGATTGTTATTGATAGACATATAAGTTTAAATAGCAAATAGATGAAATAAAGTCTACAATTAGAGGTTCAAATTGTGAAATAAACGGTAATAATATTAACAAATATATAGATGTAATCAAGTTTACAATTAGAGATTCAAATAGTGCAATAAACGGTCATAATATTAACAAAGTGTTCAAATAGATGAAATCAAGTGGGAATCTTGAAATATTAACAAATAGTTCAAAACTTTTTTAGGAGGAAACATAAAAGTATATAGAACAACGATCAAAGCAGAGTAATGTTTTAGTAGGCTTTACATTTTCAAGTTGATGTAAGGCTTTTATGTCAGTAGAACTAGTTAGAGTAGACTGATTTAATTTTCTCAAAATTGATGTAATAGAAAGTCTGATTTAATTTTCTCAAATTTGATGTAATAGAACATTTATTATTTCAGTGCATGCCCAAGGACTTATTCCTAAACAAAAATAATAGAAAGAAAATGTAATGGCGCTGGATAGGAAAAATCAAGAGAGAGAGAGAGAGAGCGAGAGAGGTTAGGATGAGAAGAGGCAAGAGCAATTTTGGAGCTGCCATTTTCTAGAAGAAAGAGTTAGAGTACTGGATTTTGTTGGAAGAAAAGGAAAAATAGCGTTAGAGAAAAAATTAAGAGAGGAGTAATATTTCATGTTCCAAAAAAATGTACTTAAGTTATCATATAAGAGCAGTTGGAGTCCATGTTGAATTTTGTTTACTATTTGGATAGAAAAAGTGACAGAGTGACCTAATCAGAACAAATACAATACTTATTGGCTAATTAGGAACAAATCAAAGTTGAATGACTAATTCGTGACAAAAAGAAAAATTTAGTGACCACCGACGAAATTTACCCTTAAAATTAATATTCAAATCTGAATTTTATCGAGCCAATTAATTCACCATTTGCGATAAAGAGTAAAATTCATGTTGACAATGGTTTGATCCATCATGAGATGGAAGGTTTTTGTGAAGTATTTAAATACATTAAACACCAATATTGAAGTAATACAACGTACGTACTTTAAGATAAACTAGAGCAGTAAGTATCTTCTAAACAATTGTAACTCAGATGAAAATTAAAACCCCATAATATATATAGGAAGTGTCTACAGTGCTATGGGTAGCATAGAGGCCTCCGTGCTACGGCTCAATATTTGAGTTTAAAAAATTTTAACGGTAGATCCGAACCGTTCAACATGATCTCCATATGGATATGTACTTGCAAACCAAATTTTACATTTTTTAGAATTTTTTTACAATTTATTAAGCCACTTTGAAAAAACAGTAATTTGTACACAACAGTAAAATCTTCTGGACTATTGGATCAGCGATTTTCAAAGTGGTTTAATCAATAGTAAAAAAATTCTAAAAAATATAAAATTTGGTTTGCAAGTAAATATTCATATGGAGATCATGTTGAACGGTTCGGATCGACTGTTAGGATTTTGAAAACTCAAATATTGAGCCGTAGCACGGAGACCCTCTATGCTACCCATAGCATATTAGCCACAGCCTATATATATATATATATATCAACATATATATCACTCTGAAAAATGAGAAAATATCATGCACAATTAAAACAAAAAAAATGGAACTGTATGTGATGTATCCACTTTCATGGAAATATATATACTAGGAAAGTTTTATCATCCATGCTTTTATTTAATTTATTTCAATTTTATTTAACTTTCATCCCAAATTTTTGCTGATGAGATTGTTTTATTTTTAATGTTTTTGTTAATGTAAACATGAAAAATACAATGCAAACATATTGGTTTATCCAAGCTTCATGTGTCTTCTGATTTTTGGTTCTTAATTCGACCTCTAAGTTTGCTTTCTATTTTCATTTGAATTTCAATTTATTTTATGCCTCAAGGCTTACCAGTTTTGGTTTTAATGGTTTTTCTTCTGTTGCATGTTATTGGAGGGGTTTTGGTTTAACGTCATGCACTTGGTATCAGATTTGGGACTCGTTTGAGGTTTCACTATATATTAGAGACTAGTTTTAGGGATTACAAAAAAATCAAATCAATAGAGAAATTAAGCATAAAAATGCAAATAAAATATGCTAATCAAATATAAGTCTTGTGAAACTTACAGAAAAATCCCTAACATATAGATATATATATATATATATATATATATATATATATATATATATCTATTATATTAAATTTAAGTTTAAACACTGAGCTTTTTATATTAAATTTATATTGGAAAACACATCAGATCTACAACATATCAAAAATTATATCAAATTTATATCAGATGAAAGGACAAAATGAATCATGCTATTTGCAATTTCTATTATTTATATATGTCATCCAATTTTTTAAAACATATACTACTTTCTTCATAAATGTTCTTTTCCTTAAAAATCTAACTAAAACATAAAATTTTTTACAACGTGCTTAAAATATTAGAGAAAACCTAAAAATAATAGTATGTTCATGCAAAAAATTTACTCATCTAAATTTTTTGGGATTTATGAAATTTTACTGCTATGGACTTCAAAAAAGTACTCTATTATTTCATCAAACAACTACAATAATTAAAAAAATTACATCAGATCTAAATCAGATAAACCGACAGTATGACAAAAATACAATATTCTTAAAATAGTAAATTGAAGTATTCTGATCAAACAAATAAGATAGATTGGGAGAACAGTGATATCAAGTCAAGTAAACTATGGCCAATTCATCTTCAATTATTAATTTGTTTGGTTTCCGTCAAAATTTTTTGTGAACGAGTATCTGATGTTGTGTCCAACTATACTATCTCACTTATTCTATAGTATACCCTATCAAAACTATAAAAGGTACTGTATATCAACTACACAATCTCATTTATTCTATAAAAGATATTGTATATCAAATATACAGTCTCATTTCTTCGGCTCCAGTGAATACACTTCAGGCACATAAAAGTGATGAGCATCGTCAGTTGGTTTAAGGAATGGTTGAAAATAGGTATTGCACAAATTGCGACCTCAATGCTTATTCTTCATGTGATCAGCCCACCTAGCTCGAGAACGAAACCAAATGGCGCAGGAAAGGCAACATATGAGAAGGAACTTACGGAACGATCGAAAGAAACGGGTGAACTTGCCACAACAATTCAGGTTTTCTTCCCGAACCAGTACAGTCTGAAATTAAGAAAAAAAATTCAAAAAAAAATCAATTATAAATCATATGACCGAGTAGATCAACCAGTGAATTAATGAAACTTTGGATCTAACAGAACAAGATTCAAAAACAACAATATAAATCAAATGACTGAAAGAAAACAATAAGAGAAATTATTAGACTAAGTAGATCGATCCGTTGATCAGACGAACCTTAGATTCTGACAAAAGAAAATTCATAAACAACAAACAACACAAAATTCTGACAAAACAAAAACAATAACAATTATAGATAATGATCTGAAACTAAGAAAAAATAGAAACTAAGCAATTATATATCATAATCTGAAACTAAATAATTACAGATCATAATCAGAAACTAAGCAATAATAATTATTGGATTAATTTCTGACCTCAGAAGACTTGCATTTCCCCCTGCCAATCCCCTTCCACATGCTAATAACCTTCCCCTTACAAATCAACTATACTATCTTCAAAATTCATCTTCAATAAGATAGATTGGGGAGAGGAACGAGCTCAGCTACAAAGTTTCTTTGAACTAGGATCTAATGTTGTATCCAACGAAAGTTTCTAGGAAATGGCTTAGGCTGAAGACAGGTTGCACATTTCTTGGCATTGGGGTGAATCTCCTCAAGGTGGAGCTCCATATCTTTCGGACCATCAGACCACACACACAACAATGGATGTGCAAGAAATCTCTATATATGGAAATAAGAAGCAGGTAAACTTATTTTCTACCTGCACAGAAAATCTTGTCTCCAGCCTTCAATCCCATATAACAAAAGACTTTCTGCACAAATACAATTATAACAAAATCAAATTACCTTCATGATAAATTAAATCAATTAACAAAAATCAACAGATGAAGCAATGGGGCATTCGAGCCCTCCTTGTGATTTCATATATAATTTGGATAAATCTTATATTTATATATTACAATCACATATATACCTGCTGTAATGTTTATTGATATACCATCCATAATTGATTTCTGCCAATGTCTTATATCTAATGATTATATGAGCTTTATAATCGCATGCATTTAATTTTTTAAATTAATTTTTAATATAATGTATGTTAAACTTACATACTATTTGTTCTTTCTCACTTAATATATATAGTAGTTAAGCTAGTAATTTAGAAGACAATGAATGACACAATATATGTGTGATTTTTCACGTTAAAGAAATATAAAGTACATCAAGAAGAAAAGTAAATGAATGATTTTTCACAGTATATGTGTGACAATTAATATTCAGTTGCTATATAAGCTAGTAATTTAGAAGGCCATTTATTCTTTTTGATTTTTTCTGTACTTGTAGTAGTAGCCAACATTTTCGAATCAGAAATAATACTTTTATTATGCATATAAAATATTTTCATATGTTACGAAAGTCAAACTATGTATAAAGAGTTTTATATATAACAAAAAATTTCAATATAACCAAAGAAACAAATACAACAATAAAAAAAAGTACCATCTTATAGGTTGTAAAAGGTATCGAATAGATACTACCGAATTGGCATCCAAAAATTCATTGTGGGTTATTGGTGAACTTGTTGAGCACATACTTGGTTTTAGTTTGCGTGATCCATTTGAACCTCTTTGATCTTTGGGCTTTAATGTCCAGTGTAATTAATTATTGTGTCTATTTGAACTTTGAATCAAAACTTTTTTTCCCCTACATAAGACAGCCCATTTTAGAAAGTTATTTTGTCTATTCACTTGCCAAATCTGAACCATTATTTTTAAAACATGAAATGCAGGATTGTATCAATTTATGATAATATTGCATGAACCATTTAATTGCATGATTTTGACATCAAAATTATACGGCAGCAGAACCCTACTTCGTATTAGGGAAAAATTTCATGTACCCCCCTCCCTCAGAAACTATAAAATTACGTATTTTGTCCTCTAAAATTTATAATAACATATTTACCCTTCTACATTTCAAAAACTCACTAATTCACCTAATTTATTGTGTTTTCCATTAAAATTCTTTTTTATAATCAAATTTCATTTTTACCCTTTATTAAAAAAAATTAAAAATATGTAGCTTGTTTAAGAGATATGTTTAGTATTCATATTTCTTGATGTGAGAACAAACTATTTATTTTCTACTTGTGACGCACATATGAAAGTATGTCTATATGCCACTGTGTATGCGTCACAAGTAGAAAAACAAACTATTGTCCTTGGAAACCGACGTCAAATTAAAATGCTGAACATTTTCTATTATATAATACTACATATTTTTATTTTCTAATAAAGATTAAAATGGATATTCTATAAATTTAAAATGAATTTTAATAGAAGAAGCACTAAATTTAGTAAATTTGTGAGTTTTTTAGGTTTTTAGAGGGGAAAATATGTAATTTTGAGGTTTCTGAGGAGTATACATGAAATTCTTACTTCATAATATTATAATACTGGTGCGCTAGGAAACAAAAATAGTTAAAAGATTTGACTTACAGAAGTCGGCGCCTCGAGATATCTTGCACTAGATTTTTTATATTTTTAAGTGTATCAGCAGGAATACATGATTAAAAAAAAGTAGACTAGAGAAGTCTAATCTAGCCTACGGGGCCATCTTTCATAAAAAAAATAAAAAGAGTGAGCCTATGGTGTTATGCATAGCACGGATAACTAGTGTGCTACGGCTCAATATGATACTTTTTAAAATTCTAGCGGTCGATCCAACCGTTCAATGTGATAACCATATGAATATGTACTTGCAAACTAAATTTATATTTTTTTCGAATTTTTTTGCTATTTTTTTAGATAGGTAGAATTTTGATGGTCTAGAATTTTCAGAAATCACTGACTTTTCTACCTATCTAAAAAAATAGCAAAAAAATTCAAAAAAATATAAAATTTAGTTTGCAAGTACATATTCATATGGTTATCACATTGAACTGTTGGATCGACCGTCAGAATTTTAAAAAGTACCATATTGAGCCGTAGTACACTAGCCATCCGTGCTATGCATAGCACCATAGGCTCACTCAAATAAAAATTAGACATCGATGCTCGTATCAATGAATTAATTAAAAATAATATTTCAATGGATGCATTGTACTATCAATATCATTATGTTAATGTACGTAGATCTCCATATAGCTTTGACTGGTGATAAAAATAGGATCAAGTTGATATAAATTGAAGATTTTAAAGACTAAACTGATTTCAAAATTTGAATGACCGGAAATGACACATCCAGAAATAATGAAAAAGGTCATTAACTCGTATAGTATACCAGTTCCTGATCTCCTGTAACGATATATATATATATATATATTACTCATATAGAGTAAGGCTACTGTGCTTTGCGAATTAAACCAGCCATTTTACTTCGGATTGCTGGCTGTTGGATCTGCTTCAATAATCGTGCAGATCATCAGATGAACTTTGCAAATTTTTCGGAACTGGACAGCTCCAGTTCGGAGCAAAATCAAATTTCAGAGGCTATAGCGAAGAAGCTCTCTTCTCCAGCGACAACCCTAAGCGAACTTGCTCGGCGCCTCTCCTCTCCAGCGAATCCGAAGCCAGCGAACTTGCTCTCCTCTCTCTCCAGCGAACTTGCTCTCCTCTCTCTCCTCTCCAGCGATTCCTCTCCAGCGCCTCTCCTCTCCAGCGATTCCGAAGCCAGCGGTGATCTCATTCCCGACGTCTCTCTCTCCAGCGCCTCTCCTCTCCAGTGACGTCTCTCTCGGGTAAATATTCAAACTGGAGCTTTTCTGATTTTTTCTTGCTAGGCTGTCCGATTCTCAAAATCTGGTACCGGCCTTGCTGGTTTGCACTGGTACCGGCCTTGCAATGGTTCTTGCACTTCTTGCACTACTCATTTGTATACAATATATGAATTTTGGGAGCTCAAAGACAGAAGTATGAAGTATAGAAATAGAACCATTAGTAGAAAGGTCACATTGTCGTATTAAAGAGCTCAAACGACTCTCCTATATGAAACCATAATTAAAAAGAAAAAAGTTTATCCCAGCATAAGGGGGACAAAAGCACACCAGCCATATATTGTCTATTAAGTTTCAAAATTTAAATCATAGTAATAAGGTTTACACCATACCCAGTGCATTCATGTACCGGCTTTATCATTCCCATCCCAATCATAACTCTGTAGATTGATCTTGCCGAATATAACCCCGTGCTATTCCATTTCCACTCCATTCTATCAGCTGACTGATTGAATGAGATATCCCCGGGCACATCCAGGTTTTCATGTAAGTTGCTTCTGATGGGATACGCATCACAGAGTGATATTTTTGGATTAATAGGCCTCTGGCCCTCCTGCAGCATACTTGCCAAAGTTGCCCCATTCCAGGGATCAAACCAATAGGAGATTGCTTTCCCATCTCCAATGATCCAGTGTACACTCAAATTGAAATTTGGTCTCAATGCAAGTAATTTCTTCCAAAAATCTGGTTTATAGGTCTTCTAGGATGTAATTAGGCCGTGTTTTACTTTTTATAACAATCAATTATGCCATTGTACTACATATATCTCAATTGAACACAAGTACACAAGAACATCCAATGTTGGACAGGTTTTACATTACAGTGAATACTAGTTCATGACCCGATCTTGTTGGTATTAGTATCCAATAATATCATCACTGCTGGTACTGAAATTTAACATGTATTGCTCAATATCCTGCATTGGCACCATTACCTTTCTTTTATCTGTGAACAAAATTATCATTACTCGTATGTCTATTAAATATGTGTAATTAGAGAGGATATTACCTGCATTGGTAATGATATTACCCACCAAATTGTGCAGGACAGTATGGTGGTTGTACTAGCTAACCTGAAGCCAAGAAACATGAGAGGTATCAAGTCCAATGGCATGCTCATGGCTGCCTCCGATGAGGCACATGAAAATGTTGAGCTCTTGATACCTCCAGAAGGCTCCGTACCAGGAGAGAGGATTTGGTTTGGATCAGAAAATGAAAAGGATAAACAACCAAATGCCGCTACACCTAATCAGGTATGGCATTTCAAATAATCTCAGTGCTAACTTCTTAAAGGTCTTGACTGGTATTTTTAGGCACCTGCCAACCAAACACATACATGCTTCTTATTAAGGTAAGACTTACATTACTATTTTCAGCTACCAACTACAGTATCTTTACTAATGAGTGGTAAGCCTTGTGTAAAAGTGGTGCTATAATTAAGGCAGGCATATGAGTCTTGTTCTCTATTAGGTCCCCCTGTTGTGGGATACAAATTTCCTATTAACATTGTTCTGTTATGTTGATTCATAATAACAAGTTTAGTATATGGAAATAATGCACCAAGGTCTAAAGTTTTTAATAATGCGATAATAGGTGTTTATAATGGATATAGACGTAACAAAAATTGGTGATTTTAGAAAGAAAACAAAATTCGGCGAATAATTCACATATTTATTTGTACAGTTCGTAAAATTCTCAATTAATTTGGTAATTACTCATAATTTTGTAAAAACCATTTAATTAGTCTATTCATTCGAGAAAGGTACTGAAAAATGAGTAATTTGTGAATATGTTACAATGGGAGCAATCAATGTATGGCATGCATATGCAATCTTGTGTATCTAGTCTAATAACTAGTGATATTGCATATTTCAGGTCCAGAAGAAAAAGATATGGGAGTCTGTGCAACCATCATCTGAAAACAACCGAGGCTTGTGTAGCTGTTCTTGATACACTACCAATGCGAACTTCAGCAGGGGAAGTCACATGCAAATCCTTGAAGAATGCAAGAATTTCATGAGCTTTTAGTCCCTTTGTGCTTGCTGATTTAATAAAAGCAAAATTTTGTCCAAATATGTATTTGTTTATTAATTTTAACCAAAAAAAATGGTGTCTATATTAGAGAGAGTATGAGATAAATATTGATATTGATACATTTATGCATGTCCAGCAATTTCCTCTCTCAAAGGACCTGAGAAGCCAAAAACAGGAATTTATTTTTCTTAAATAAATCTTTGCTACAGATCGAGAAATGATTTCATTTTTGTATTAGTATAGCACATACCACTCTTAGTGTGCAAACTTTTGGTGGTAGGATTGTCAGTTTAAACCATTGCTCATGCAAATAAGAATCCTTTCAATTTAGTCGTTTAATTATAAAAAAAAGTACGGCTTCATCAATGAAGGAAAAATAATGCTGATTGCTTGAAATCTAACATTTCACCTTCTTGTTTGTTTGCTACTAACAAAAGGGAAAAAGAAAACTGATAATGTTCTCAACTATACACAGAGGGTAAAAAATGCAACATGACAGCTGATTATTTTATCCCATTACAAGAAAATCATTTCCAACATTATCTTTGCAAGAAAAAAGTGAACGAAAAGTAGAAATAATTCACACAATACAAACCATTTACACTATACTGAAAGCGGACCCCACACTGTCTAACACAACTCTTTCCATTCTCAATTTTATTATTTCAAACCAAAATACACTCTACATTGATACAATAACACAAAATCAGTACGCTGTCTCATGGCCCTGGGGATGGTAAGCTCTCCTCCTAAGCTGTGATTCTGACGCTGGCTGTTGCAAGAAGATCCTTGTTGGATCATTTGGATCCACATATCTGCATTTATTCATACAAATTTAACTTGGCTGTAAGAATATTCTTGTACCTTATCTGCATTTATTCATACTAAATAACAAGTGTTCTTGCCTGAAACAATTTGTTCCTTTCAAAACTGAAACAGAACTGCTTCTGCCTTCTAGTTGGATATAAAAATGTAGCAAAACTATTTCTAAAGTATGCTAATATATCTACTAGTTCTAATGGTGTGATTATTAACAGCTCGGATTCTACGTGCCATCAGAATATCAGCTCGGCTGGGTTTCAGCTTCTCAAGAGAGACAGCATGTTCTGTGAAGGATCCTGCGAGCTCTATCTTAAGGCGTTGACAGGTATTGTACTTATCTTGTATGCTGTCATTCTTTACTTTTATATCCTTGCAAATAGAACTGCCAAATCTGATTGACCTAAAAACCTCTTGAACCCCACCTCCCCAAAGTGCAACTCCACCAAAAAGTGTGATACTAAACTGATCTGAGACTGAATGAACAAAATCTGACATTTTTCCCCCGGTACCAGATTTTGAGAATCGGTACAGCCTAGCAAGAAAACATCAGGAAAAGCTCCAGTTTTGAATATTTACCGATGGCAGAGAGTCTGGATGGGATAGGCGCTGGAGAGGAGTGGCGCGGGAATGAGATCACCCTGTTTCGGAATCGTGGAAGAGGAGAGGCGCTGGAGAGGCATCGCTGGAGAGGAGGAAGCGGCTAGAGGGAGAGAGAGGAGAGCAAGTTCGTCTGGAGAGAGAGGAGAGCAAGTGCGCTGGCTTCGGATTCGATGGAGAGGAGAGGGCCGAGCAAGTTTGCTTAGGGTTGTCGCTGGAGAAGAGAGCTTCTTCGCTATAGCTCTGACATTCGATTTTGCTCCGAACTGGAGCTGTCCAGTTCCCGAAAAAATTTGCAAAGTTCATCTGATGATCTGCACGATTATTGAAGCAGATCCAACAGCCAGCAATCCGAAGTAAAATGGCTGGTTTAATTCGCAAAGCACGGTTAGCCTTACTCTATATATATATATATCTATATATAATTATATATATATATATATATATATTTTTATATATATATATATATAGAGGTTGGCTATTCTACTTATATAAGCATATGATGGCATATGCTTATAACTCATTTTTTCGTTTTCAAAATCTAAAAAGTCGATTTGAACTGTTAGATGTGATCTCTATATTGAAATGTGCTTGGAGACCAAATTTCACATTTTCTGAATTTTTTTACTATTTATTAAGCCACTTTGAAAATCGCTGATCCAACGGTAGCTTCTGATTTTACTGTTTTGTTAAGCCACCGTTGGATCAGCGATTTTCAAAGTGGCTTAATAAATAGTAAAAAAAATCAGAAAAATGTGAAATTTGGTCTCCAAGCACATTTCAATATAGAGATCACATCTAACGGTTCAAATCGACTTTTTGAATTTTGAAAACGAAAAAATGAGTTGTAAGCATATGCCATTATATGCTTATATAAGTAGAATAGCCAAGCACTATATATATATATACATATATATATATATATATATATATATATATATGAGTGAGGCTATGGTGCTATGCATAGCACGGATGGGGTCCGTGCTACGGCCAAAAATATGACTTTTTAAAATCCTAATGGTCGATCCAACCGTTCAATGTGATAACCATATGAATATGTACTTGCAAACTAAATTTTATATTTTTTCAAATTTTTTTACTATTTTTTTAGATAGGTAGAAAAATCAGTGTTTTCTGAAAATTCTGGACCATTAAAATTCTACCTATCTAAAAAAATAGTAAAAAAATTCAAAAAAATATAAAATTTAGTTTGCAAGTACATATTCATATGGTTATCACATTGAACGGTTGGATCGACCATTAGAATTTTAAAAAGTCAAATTTTTGGCCGTAGCACGGACCCCATCTGTGCTATGCATAGCACCATAGGCTCACTCTATATATATATATATATATATATGAGCTATATATATATGAGGAGGGTTCAAATGCACCATTATTTTTGTGCTCCAATATGCTTCACATTCTTTATCTCTATTTTCAAAGTCCGAACAGTCGATTTGAACCGCTCAACATGATCTTCATAATAAACTATGCTTTGATACCAAGTTTTATATTTTTTAGAATTTTTTTACTATTTTTTTAGATAGGTACAAAATCACTTTTTAAGGAGATTGTGGACCATCCGATAAAGTGATATTGTACCTATCTAAAAAAATAATAAAAAAATTCTAAAAAATATAAAATTTGGTCACCAAACATATTTTATTATGAAGATCATGTTGAACGGTTCGGATCGACTATTTAAACTTTGAAAATAGAATAAAGAATGTGGAGCATATTGGAGTACAAAAATTATGGTGCATTTGAACCCTCCTCTATATATATATACACACACACACACACAAACAAGCACCGCATGTAGAACTCATGAGAGACTTCACCTCAACCCATAAGAAATAAATCAAGAGAGAAACATAACATGAACAAAAAGCCTATTTTCTCTTCTTCTTGTTCTTCATGTTTTCTTCTTAGCCACTAGTATTGCTTGGCCAACACCTCACAATGGCATTTCAGTTTTAAACTAATATTATATTATATTATATTTAATCTAATATTTTATTTAATACTAATCTAATATGATTATTATATTTATTTAATACTAATATAATATTTATACTAATATTATATTACATTTAATATTTAAATGACTACAATATGATATTTATTCTAACATTTTATTTAATATTAATCTAATACTAATCTATATTTTAAATTAATATTATATTATATTTAATATTTAAACAAATATTTTATTTAATACTAATATAATATAATATTATATTTATTTAATACTAATCAAATATTTTATTTAATACTAATTTAATATTTAAACTAACTCTAATTGAGAGGAATCAAATATTTTATTAATATCACTAACCCCACTAGCTCTATTCTTGCTAACTCACCATTTCTATAGGTTAGTAGAATAGGGTTATTCTTGAGCTAACCCAATTTCTTAATTTGTGTTTGGATCACCAAGATTTGAGAATAGTGGAGGTAACCCAAGGTTAGCTCTATTCTTGGGTGATCCAAACGCACCCAAGGTTACCCATTTTATTGTCTTTTATATTAAAACTCATTCTAAATTTATAAAATACCCATTTTACCCTTTCATTAAAGCACAAAACGCTCCACTGGACTCAAATTTGAATATGAAGGGTTCCTCTACCGTCCGATCCGCGCGCATCGCATTAAAATTTGTGCTCATCGCTTCATGATTCATGCTGATCTAGCACACACGGATCTTAAAGAAATTTCGATCCACGCACATCACATTAAAATCTGTGTGCATTGCTTCAATATCCGTGTGTGCCCGCTTCGAGATTCGTGCTGATCTAGCGGGTACATATATTAAAACAGTTCGAACAGTAGAGGAACCCTTTAGATTTAAATTTGTGTCAGATGGACGTGTTATGCTTTTAATGAAAGGGTAGAATGAGTATTTTATAAATTTAGAATGTGTTTTAATATAAAAGACAATAAAATGACTTTTTGAAGTTTAGAGGACGAAATATGTAATTTTGAATTTTTTGAGGGGTATACGTGAAATTCCCCTAGAAATAGTAGACTATATATAGCTAATCTAGACTACGGGCATCTTTCATAAAAAGAAAGTAGATTAGAGAAATATACTTGAGTCAAGATCTCTAGAATTTTCTATTTAAGTCAGCAATGAAATGTGCAAGAGGCACAAAAATAGGATCTCCATATATATATAGCTTTGACCAGTGATAAAAATAGGATCAACTTGATATGAATTGAAGACTTTAAAGACTAAACTGATTTAAAAATTTAAGGACCGGAAAAGGAAAATCTACAAATTTACCCTTGCAAATTACTCTTTTAAGACTTTTAAGACTTTTATTCACCATTTGTGTAATTTACTTTTCCAATAACAAATTTAGAAATATAGAAAAAGGTGATCATAACTCCTATATATAGTACCAGTTCTACATTGACATGCGCCAATTTCATTAAACATCTAAACTAGTTAAATTAAAGTTCATTGTATGCATTGCCACTGTATCAATTTGTAACTTCTTTTTCAAGAAGAAGGTATTAATTAATTTATAAATTTTTTTTTTTTTGAGTAAAGGTGGAAGATCAATCCATCTAATTATTTAATATATATAAAGAATTTTGCATTCGAATTTCGATCCTTCGACCTCCCGCACGGAGGTCGTTTTCTTTGCCACTGGACCAAAGGCTAGTTCTCAATCATGCATCAGTAGTTTATTCTTTCAATTTAATTAAAGTTATAATAAATATGCTTAAATTTGGTCATAACATCACCAGTAGTTTTATTAATCATCTCTGAGCTCCTGTCACTATATATACATGCAAGCACGACATGTACAACTCAGAGACTTCACCTCAAACCCAATAAGAAAAAATCAAGAGAGAAACACAACATGAACAAAAGCCTATTTTCTGTTCTACTTTTTCTTCATGTTTTCTTCTTAGCCACTAGTATTGCTCGGCCAACACCTCGTAAGTTAGACTCCTCCGTTGACCAGTGGCAACCTATTGATAATTCGGCCAACGCCTCGTATATCCAAGAATTTGGCTCGTACATCTCTCTCTCTCTCTCTCTCTCTCTCTACACACTCACATATGTTTCGTAATTCGGTAATTGTAATGGTCATTTTATCCAAAAGATAACAACTGGAGTTGTGCTTGAAAAATATGATTTTCTTACACCATTTTTAGTCATGAAATTTGTGATTTTTTTGAGGAAAAATAAGGATCAAGCCTAAATTATTTAATTGTCTAGGAGTAAGTTAACAACTGGATTCTCTGTCTAGGAGTATGTTACCAGTCACTGCATTGATTAAGACTAAATTCACCTCTTTAACTCTGTAATAACCTTTTATGAAAAGAAATTAGGATTTAAAATTTCTTGTCTTACCATTCGGTGATAATAATAATATGAACCAGACTAAATTCAATAAGTTTCTTCTTTTAATTAAAAGAGTTATCAAGTTATAATTATTTAATTGGATTATAGCTAGTATGTCCAGTGGCTTATGTGCACCATCTCTTGCAGTTATGCTGTTTCAGAGTATGACAAGAACACAACAGCACACCTCGAGTTCATAAAGGTGGTCAATGGATCATATTATGAAACATTTTACTATAATCGTCATAAAGTAACAATGTTACTCTGGGTGGAGGCGAAGAACTGCACCAATCCTGACCAATCCGACATTTACGAAACTCAGGTTGTCGAGGAGTGTTTTTTTCCACATCACGGGATTCCTAGTCCCGACGTCACTTGCTACAAAACTTTTGATTATCTTAAAAAGTTGGGGTGGGTTTTTGAGTTTTTCAAATAAGATGATTGACAATATTTTATTTGTTATTGTTATAGTTTCTTCAGTAGCTTGGATTGTTATATTTTGGATCGCAGACTTGTTTCGCGTGTTGTTTCGCTGTTTCTCTGTATGCAATGTTTGATTGAAGTATTTAAATGGCAGTTATATGACCTAGGCAATTGGAGATAAAGAGATCTTATAAATATTTTGCCTCATTTTTTTTTTTCCAGGATGGTCGTTGCTTGATGCCTTACACATCTGTATTAATAAAAAAGTGTGTTTACAATTGTTTCTAATTTCCTGGCACCTCATGCCATGGCTATTTCTCTGGCTATGCTTATGTCTATGCCTATATCAGCATTTACTGTTGGTATATACATGCTTTGAAGTGTGCAATGTACAATCCTTTTTGTTCTTGACGGTTTTACATAATAGCATTTATGGCTAGTAAGTAGATCATTTAAGATATAATTTTCACATTTTACATTAACAAATTTAAGAATATCTTAAAAGATAATTTCTTAGAACTCTTTTTTGTTGGAAACATAAATAAAGGAAAAGAAAAGACAAAGCAAGAGATTTGATGTTTGCACTACTTAAGAAAATAATATGAGTTTACGAAATTAAGTCGGTATTAGTTAAGTTTCATTATGTGCACCAAATTTTATGAAATTCTTATAGTGATGGAAAAACATTAATGGGTTTTTATTTAGACGTAGACATTTTTAATTTCCAGTTTATATATCTGATGGGCTTTTTGTAATTAAAAAAAAAATTATGGCACCCTTAATTTGGGTGCTTTAACAATTATGGGATACCATTCTAACATGCTAAATATGGATTTTTATGATTTTATATGGTTTTATTTAATTTATTTCGATTTTAAATTCTCACAGTTCATTTGACTTTTACCCTAAATTTTTTCTGACGAGATTGTTTTGTTTTTAATTTTGTTTGTTAATGTAAAAATGAAAAATGCAATTGGCTAGACCGATCTTGACTGAAGTATATTTCTCTAGTCTAATTTGGCATAACATCACCAGTAGTTTTATTAATTATCTCAGAGCTCCTGTCATATATATATACATACATGCAAGCACGACATGTACAACTCAGAGACTTCACCTCAAACGCAATAAGAAAAAATCAAGAGAGAAACACAAGATGAACAAAAGCCTATTTTCTCATCTTCTTTTTCTTCATGTTTTCTTCTTAGCCACTGGTATTGCTCGGCCAACACCTAGTAAGTTAGACACCCCCGTTTCCTATTTATGCTGCCTCAGCCCCGTCTTATATTTTTATTTTCTAATAAAGATTAAAATGGATATTTTATAAATTTAAAATGAATTTTAATAGAAGAATCAATAAATTTGGTATATTTGCGAGTTTTTTTGGTTTTGTAGAGAGGAAAATATGTAATTTTGAGGTTTTTGAGGAGTATACATGAAATTCTTTCTTCATAATATTATAATACTGGTGCGCTAGGAAACAAGAAATGGTTAAAAGATTTGACTTGCAGAAGTCAGCGCCTCGAGATCTTGCACTAGATTTTTTATTTTTTTTAAGTTTATCAGCAGGAATACATGATTAAAAAGAAGTACACTAGAGAAGTCTAATCTAGCCTACAGGGCCATCTTTCATAAAAAAAAAAAAAAAAATTAGACATCGATGCTCGTATCAATGAATTAATTAAAAATAATATTTCAATGGATGCATTGTACTATCAATATCATTATGTTAATGTACGTAGATCTCCATATAGCTTTGACTGGTGATAAAAATAGGATCAAGTTGATATAAATTGAAGACTTTTAAGACTAAGCTAATTTAAAAATTTGAGGATCGGAAATTAATGGCAATTACTTGGGTGATATTTTGTTCACCATTTGTGTAATTTACTCTTGCAATAGCAAATCTAGAAATATAGAAAAAGGTGATTAACTCGAATTTTATTAAACATCTGAATTAGAAAGTTCATCGTATGCATTGCCGCAAGATCAGTAGTTTATTCCTTCAATTTAATTAAAGTTATAATAAATATGCTTAAATTTTGGTCATAACATCACCAGTAGTTTTATTAATCATCTCTGAGCTCCTGTCACTATATATACATGCAAGCACCACATGTACAACTCAGAGACTTCACCTCAAACCCAATAAGAAAAAATCAAGAGAGAAACACAAGATGAACAAAAGCCTATTTTCTCTTCTTCTTTTTCTTCATGTTTTCTTCTTAGCCACAAGTATTGCTCGGCCAACACCTCGTAAGTTAGACTCCTCCGTCAAAGGCCCGTTTCTTATTTCAGATTACTTAGCCCAGTTTTATAACGATTATGGCTCGTATGTCTCTCTCTCTCTCTCTCTCTCTCTCTCTACACACTCACATATGTTTCGTAATTCGGTAATTGTAATGGTCATTTTATCCAAAAGATAACAACTGAAGTTGTGCTTGAAAATATGATTTTCTTACACCATTTTTAGTCATGAAATTTGTGATTTTTTTGAGGAAAAATAAGGATCAAGCCCTTATTTTCTCTGTCTTGGAGTAAGTTACCAGTTAGCAGTCACTGCATTGATTAATTAAGACTAATTAAATTCACCTCTTTAACTCTGTAATAACCTTTTATGAAAAGAAATTAGGATTTAAAATTTCTTGTCTTAGTCACTAATCATTACTTTTACCATTCAGTGATAATAATAATATGAACCAGAGTAACATACCCAATTCCATAAGTTTCTTCTTTTAATTAATAGAGTTGTCATGTTATAATTATTTAATTGGATTATAGCTAGTATGTCCAGTGGCTTATATGCACCACCTTGCAGCTATGCTGTTTCAGAGTATGACAAGAAAACAACAGCACACCTCGAGTTCATAAAGGTGGTCAATGGATCATTTTATGTAGTTGACATTTCTGATAGATCTACATATGTACTCTGGGTGGAGGCGAAGAACTGCACCAATCCTGACCAATCCGACATTTACGAAACTCAGATTGTCGAGGAGTGTAATTGGCAACGCGACAGTATCGGAAATCCAAGATACTATATTTGCAACAGAAGTTTTGATTATCTTAAAAAGTTGGGGTAGGTATTTGAGTTTTTCAAATAAGATGATCGACAATATTTTAGTTGTTATTGTTAGTTTCTTCAGTAGCTTGGATTGTTATATTTTGGATCGCAGACTTGTTTCTCGTGTTGTTTCTCTGTTTCTCTGTATGCAATGTTTGATTGAAGTAATAAAATGGCAGTTATATGACCTTGGCAATTGGAGATCAAGAGATCTTATAAAGATTTGCTCTCATTTTTTTTTTCCGAGGATGGTTGCTTGATGCCTTACACGTCTGTATTATAAAAAAAGTGTGTTTACAAGTTTCTATTGTCCTGACACCTCATGCCATGGCTATTTCTCTGGCCATGCTTATGTCTATGCATATATAGAAACAGATCTCTTTATCTCCAATTGCCAAGGTCATATAACTGCCAATTCCTGAATTTGGCTATGGCTATGGTTATGTCTATGCATATATAAAATGGCAGTTTCTATTTTTTTTTTATAAGATCTCTTTATCTCCAATTGCCAAGGTCATATAACTGCCATTTTATTACTTCAATCAAACATTGCATACAGAGAAACAACAAAACAACACGCGAAACAAGTCTGCGATCCAAAATATAACAATCCAAGCTACTGAAGAAACTAACAATAACAAATAAAATATTGTCGATCATCTTATTTGAAAAACTCAAATACCTACCCCAACTTTTTAAGATAATCAAAACTTTTGTAACAACTATAGTATTTATTGACGCGAGCCAATTCAGGAAAACTGGAGGCAGAAAGCTAGAGGCGCAGGATGCAATCTGGAGCATATAGCTGGTTTATTTGTTGCCTTATTATGTTGTCTAAAGATAGAAGGAAAAATATATGTAATAATAGGATGAATTCTGGGGTGATTTTTCTTTCCTTTATTCAGTGATTATCTCTCTATTAGAGCAGACCGTGCGCACAGAAATTGTAACACAGAATTTTTATTATCAATAAAATTAAGGGAGGGTGGTTTGTGGGAGTGTGGTGTTCTTTATTCTTGCTTCTTAACATGGTATCGGAGCTCAGATTTCGATTCTGAGAATTTTTTCTTTGTAGCTGAATCAGAACCTGTTTGCTCCCTATCCCTATTTTCTGTGTAGAATGTCTGAGGGAGAGAAATATGCGGAAATAGGGAAGTCTGAGTCCGTGCTTCTCCTGGAGAGCCTAACTGCAACCTTGTCACAACTATTACAACAAAAACCAAGCAACTCTAATCCAGATGGGATTATGTCAGCCATGACGATCAAACTAGATGGGAAGAACTTCAACCTATGGACGCAGATGCTGAAAATGAAACTGTCGATGAAGGATAAACTCGGCTATATTGACGGGTCGACTCTCAAACCAGCGGCAGCTGATAGCAAATATCGCAAGTGGCAGATGGAAGACTCTTCAGTTAAAGACTACATAATCGAATCCATGGACCCCTCCTTAGTAGGTAATTTTCTCCCTGTCTCTACGGCCAAAGAGGTATGGGACTCGGTAAGAACAACCTTTTTCGATGGAGATGATTTGACCCAGTTTTTTAACCTGAAAAGGAGAGTTAATAGGGTCAAGCAAGCTGGTGGTTCTGTTGAGGTTTAGTACACACAATTACAAGGGTTGTGGAAAGAATTAGATGTACTTAGGCCAAACCCTGTGACCTCCCCGGTTGATATTGAGAAACATAATTACCTTGTTCAAGAAGATCGTGTTTTGACCTTCCTAGATGGTCTTGATGACCACTTGGATTTTATCCGGGCAACTGTTCTCCAACTAAAACCGTTCCCCACAATAGAACAAGCTTTTGCCTTAGTACGTAGAGAAGAAAACCGCCAAATAGTGATGTTAAACAAAGGGGATGGGGCAGAAAATTCTATGGTTATGCTTGTGAGAACCCAAACCCTTGCCATGAACAAACCTGACTTCAAACCAAAACCGGGACCTGTTGAAGGTTGCACTTACTGTCATAATCCGAGACAGACCAAGGATAAATGTTTCAAATTAATTGGCTACCCACCGGGTTGGAAAGATAGAAAGAAGAAGAGGCAGGGAGATTGGCAACAGTACAGGGGTGAGGTGCAAATGGTTGCAGCTGATTTGACTGCAGCCCCTGTTGCGCAAGGTGCCCCTATTGGGCCGGGTGTTCTCACTGGGCAGATGGTCCCAAATGAGCCGGGCATGACTGGAGCGAACCAAGCTACTGCTGCCTCTGTTTCAGCAGGTAAATACTCTCTCTTACCGCCGGTTGAGAACAAGGAACGTGTGGAAGGTAAAAACTGTCTTGTCTCTAATAATTATCATACTAATGAGGTTGATTGGATAATAGATTCAGGGGCAACAGATCACATGATCTACTCATAAAAGGATCTTGTGAAGATATCCACACCAAGAAGAACGGCAATAGTCAATGCTAAGGGAGAATCGTACCCCGTAAAGGGTGCTGGAGATGTTCACTGTTCATCTTCCTTTACTTTATCAAATACTTTACTTGTACCTTCTTTATCAACCATATTATTGTCTGTTGGTCAGATTCGTGAGGAACTGAATTGTGCTGTTCTCATGTATCTCCAGTTTTGTATCTTTCAGGATCTTCTCATGAAGGAGATAATTGGCCGTGGTACTAGAAGAGGGAGACTGTATCATTTGGACGACATGGTGGTTGGAAAGGCTCATTTTTCTACAAGTTCATCAACGAATCGGATCTCTCGCATTTGGATGTGGCATAAGAGATTAGGACATCCATCTTTTTGGTATCTAAAAAGACTTTACCATGATTAGTGACTAAGACAAGAAATTTTAAATCCTAATTGCTTTTCATAAAAGGTTATTACAGAGTTAAAGAGGTGAATTTAGTCTTAATCAATGCAGTGACTGGTAACTTACTCCTAGACAGAGAAAATAAGGGCTTCATCCTTATTTTTCCTCAAAAAAATCACAAATTTCATGACTAAAACTGGTGTAAGAAAATCATACTTTTCAAGCACAACTCCAGTTGTTATATTTTGGATAAAATGACCATTACAATTACCGAATTACGAAACATATGTGAGTGTGTAGAGAGAGAGAGAGAGAGAGAGAGAGAGAGAGAGAGACATACGAGCCATAATCGTTATAAGACAGGGCTGGGGCATCATCAAAGCAAAGTAATGTTTTAGTAGGCTTTACATTTTCAAGTTGATGTAAGGCTTTTATGTCAGTAGAACTAGTTAGAGTAGACTGATTTAATTTTCTCAAATTTGATGTAATAGAACAATTATTATTTCAGTGCATGTCCAAGGACTTGTTCCTAAACAAAAATAATAGTAAGAAAATGTAATGGCGCTGGATAGGAAAAATCAAGAGAGAGAGAGAGAGGTTAGGATGAGAAGAGGCAAGAGCAATGTTGGATCGAGCTGCCATTTTCTAGAAGAAAGAGTTAGAGTACTGGATTTTGTTGGAAGAAAAGGAAAAATAGCGTTAGAGAAAAATTAAGAGTAATATTTCATGTTCCAAAAAAATGTACTTAAGTTATCATATAAGAGCAGTATGAGTCCATGTTGAATTTTGTTAATTCTTTGGATAGAAAAAGTGACAGAGTGACCTAATGAGAACAAATACAATGTTTATTGGCTAATTAGGAACAAATCAAAGTTGAATGACTAATTTGTGACAAAAAGAAAAATTTAGTGACTACCGACGAAATTTACCCTTAAAATTAATATTCAAATCTGAATTTTATCGAGCTAATTAATTCACCATTTGCGATAAAGAGTAAAATTCATGTTGACATTGGTTTGATCCATCATGAGATGGAAGGTTTTTGTGAAGTATTTAAATACATTAAACACCAATATTGAAGTAATACAACGTACGTACTTTAAGATAAACTAGAGCAGTAAGTATCTTCTAAACAATTGTAACTCAGATGAAAATTAAAACCCCATAATATATATATAGGAAGTGTCTACGGTGCTATGGGTAGCATAGAGGCCTCCATGTTACGGCTCAATATTTGAGTTTTCAAAATTTTAACGGTCAATCCGAACCATTCAACATGATCTCCATATGAATATATATGTACTTGCAAACCAAATTTTACATTTTTTCGAATTTTTTTACAATTTATTAAGCCACTTTGAAAAAATAGTAATTTGTACACAACAGTAAAATCTTCTGGACTATTGGATCAGCGATTTTCAAAGTGGCTTAATATATAGTAAAAAAATTCTAAAAAATGTAAAATTTGGTTGCAAGTACATATTCATATGGAGATCATGTTGAACGGTTCGGATCGACCGTTAGGATTTTGAAAACTCAAATATTGAGCCGTAGCACGGAGGCCCTCTATGCTACCCATAGCATATTAGCCACAGCCTCTCTATATATATATATATATATATATATATATATGTGACTGAGGCTATGGTGCTATGCATAGCACGGATGGCT
>JAJGRW010002396.1:0-27978 GCA_025461045.1 Carex parvula
ATGATAGTTAAGAGATCTACATGGATATGAAATTAAAAGTCCGTGTAGAAAGAGTAATTCTACACGGACATTAATTTTAATATCTGTGTAGAAAGAGTATTCGTACACGGTCATTTACGGAATATTCGTGTACGCTCAGTTAAATGGAGAGCGCCACAGGCAGGTTTACGGACACGGCTGTTTATATGGTAATCCGTGTAGAAAGCGTTATAATGCACACGGGTAAATATCCGTGTAGACAGAGGGTACCTATTCATACACCCTCAACTCTACACGGCAGGAAATCCGTGTAGCTCCTCCAGTAATGTCCGTGTGCAATCTCTTTTTCTGTAGTAGTGCAGAGCTTATATACTCTCATTGGAGCTGTACACGCATACAATCAGGAAAGAAATCATATTCATACAATCAGGAAATAAATCTCTAGCTAGCTATATTTGGTAGATCCTATCAAGGCTGCATGGTATCTTGAATTCTCTTCAAGAATCTTGGCCGGATCCATCTTCTTGATTTTCTCCTTTAGATCCGGTGTAGCACCAACTACACGTGTCAACTTGTAGTTCCAACATATTACATATAGGCCCATCTATTATTTATTGATTGCAATAACATGTTAGTAGAAGATGGATCATATATATATATGTTAACTGTATCCAGATTTCGTAGTATATATATCTTTTTTTTGAGAGCAAAATTAGTCTAATATTAGATATACTTCTAGGTTTTATTGATATCTTTTTGTGATGAATTAGTTTTGAAATATAAAAATACAAGTAATATCAAATTTTGCATATAAGCTCGCATTTTTTTTAATTGGTTGCAGTACATCATTTGTATAGGATAGCTGAAATATTTAAGGTGTCTTTAAACCTCACTATACATATCAAGTTGGATTTAAATTATTTTCTAAATATTCATCTCATCTATACAAGCAGAATGAGTCCAACATTGACTAAATTTTGAGATCATGTGCAAAGTTTATTTGTAATGATTTTATTTTTACACCATATCATTATACAATAATATAATTGTATTTAAAAAATTATTTTAGATGTCGGATTTCTGAAAATAGCAAGTAAAAGTTAGATATAGGAATTCTAAAATATTATAAGTATGCACATCTAATTGCTTTCCTAATTAAGAAATACAAACTATAGAACACAAGCAAAAACTGTATGCATAACTTTGCTTGGTTGACTAATATACATATATATTTTTCAAGGGAATTGAATGATATATATCTAACTATAGGATTCATTGTTAATATGTGTAGATTATTCTAACAATTAAAAAAAATATGAACTTTTTGCTGGTCCTGCATATAAACTTCGTAAATATTGTTAAATTAGATCAAATTATTTAATGTTGCTTATTAAGTGATCTAAAAGTTTTTCCCATGTAAAAATATAATTCCTTTAATTTTTTTTAGATTACATATTTTGTTGTTTAAAATCAACGATAAAATTTCAACATATGAAGGCGTGCATCAAAATATTTTCTAAGATTTGTGTAATCTGAATTCTCAATATATTATGAAATTTACATGACTTAATTAGGATTGTTTTATAGAAATTATTATTACATAACTTAATTTATACTGTATTACATATAATTTTTATCAAGCAAATCCCATGAACAATTCTAGTTTTATATAAGTTTAATTTAAACAAAGATACTAAATTTTTTATTATCGTTTTGGTTAATTTGATTGAATGAATCTGTAAAATTATTTATGTTTTGTTAACTAAAATGCTTTAAGCACTACTTCCGACATATTTTTGTTCTCATTTTTCTTCCTGGATTTCCTCAAAGTACTAAATTTTTTTTTGATGAAGTCTTACTTTTGAAACATTAATTATTGAGATAACAAGTTATAATTTTTCTGACTTGCAATAAATTATTTCTACAAGATCCAGTGCAGGTCATAATGAACCATTTCTTTTGGGGGTTATAAAATAATGATAAATGTAGATTAAATTACTCTTAATTAGCAATGCTCATCAGAAAGGCCTCCTCTAATTATAAAAGCAGTAGAAAATAAGAAAAATATATAATGAAAGAAATTTAGTTACAGAACCACAGCTCTCCGAATTCCTTGTGCAATTCGTGGCACACTGTTAGACCTTTATTTCAGGAAAGATTTTTTCAATAATGCAAGGGCTCAGTTGAAAAGTAGAATTTTTATTTTCTTATGCATGAAGCCAAGGTTATGTATGCACAATAATTAGAAGAGAGCTGGTGAAGGTCATGTTCCAGCTCCAACGTCAGTTTAGTTCGGGGTGGACCCATCCCGCACATGAGAATGTATATTAAATCAAATCTGATACCTTCACATGAGAATCACATGTCCTATCACTCTCCAAGCTCTTATCTTCCACCTCAGCGAATGGTGAAGTGATGGGGCCACACCAATGGTCAATATAAATACAAATGTTAAAGGTCGTTTTGTTCAAGGTTCAACCAAAACTCTTCCATTCACCAAAAAATATTAATGGACCAAACCCAGATAGACATTGTAGATGTCGGAGATCAGCCTCCTCTGTCAAAATCAATGCAACCTAAACTCCACAAGGACAAAAAGATCAAGAAAAATAACTCCACCATAAAGGAAAAAGCCCAGATAGTTGAAGATGTCGTAGCCTCTATGCAACCTAAACTCAAAACATTACAGGGCAAAACGAACGACGCGACCATCTTTCTCAAACCACATAACATTTCCCAAAGCAAGAAGAAACTCTTCGAGCCCACTGTCATCTCCATCGGCCCATTCCACCATGGTGAAAAGGACCTCCAAGCCTTTGAGGATCAAAAATGGCAGTTCTTGCAGGATTTTTTGTCCCGTGGCGACCTAAAATTGGATCTCTGTATATCAGAGATGAAGGATCTAGAAGAGAGAACACGGAGGTGTTACAGTCAGAAGTTTGATAATTTGGAAAGCGATGCATTTGTCGAGATGATGCTGCTTGACGGATGCTACGTGCTCGAGTACTTTTTAAAATTGTACGAAGAAAATCTGAATTATTCTCATGTCATATATCGTGATTTGCTACTTCTAGAGAACCAAATTCCCTTCTTTATAGTTGACAAGTTGTACGAGATTGGTAGTTTAAATCAGAAAGTAGATAGAATGATTTTTGTTAAATTCCTTGCTCGTATTTTTTTGTCCCGACCAGAACTACTAACAATAAAGGACCCTCCAGATGAAATTCCAGACCCTCCAGCTGAAATTCATCATTTGGTCCATCTCTGTTACCACTATTTAGTTCCCAACCCAGACAAACTAGATGTCTTGAGTTCCAAATCATTTCCTCTTACCAGAATGCTTCATCTGTTTCGTTCAAGGCTGGAGTGCCGAGGAGGATCTCCTCATTCGACTTCTGGAAGCTCGTCAGTGGCATTGGGGAATTCTAACAGGAATATATCCTCGATGGTGATCCCTACTGCCACTGAGCTAAAAAAAAGGGCCTGAAATTCAAACAAAAGAGCAACCCGAAACATATGCTTGACATATCATTTGAACATGGTGTCTTACAAATACCTAGACTAGCAATCACCGCTGACAATAAGCCTATTTTAGCAAACCTTGTAGCATTTGAACATTCCAAATATGGAGTAAAGAAGTCACCCTTTACAAGCTTTGTATCATTTTTGGATAATCTAATCAACACAGTATATGATGTGAGAATATTACAAGGGTGCGGAATCGTTGAGAACTGGCTAGGCAATGAAAGGAGGTGACTCAGTTCATCAACCAGTTCACCGAAGTTGATATTTCTGAGAGAAATCACTATTTCGCGGAATTATACATGAAAGTGAACGAATACATTGAATCAAACTGGGACCAATCATGGTGGAGGAGGCAGCGAGCAAAATTGATTCGTGAATACTTTAGCAGTCCGTGGAAAGCAATTTCTGTCGTCGCTGCTTTCATACTTCTAGTTCTTACATGTGTACAAACTTTCTATACAGTTTATGCCTATAAATTTCCCCCGGGCTCATGATGCTTTAACTTTCACTGTAATATTCGGGTCTTCTAAACTGAACAAGAGAAAAGTGGTGTTACCATGTATGTTAGGAAGGAGTTGTTTTTTTAATCGTTTTTTTCTTTCTTGTTTGTCATTCCTTTTAGTGTTGTATCTTGTATGTCTTTTGTTTTTATGATTTGCTACGAAGTTTTATTCAAAAGCACCTTGTAACTCTGTACTATATATATCATTGGTTTCCTTTACTTTGTTTCTTTTATTAATCAATTTTGAAGGTTATTTTCAGCACCGGTTACAGGCATGTATTGTCTTTTCGGAGAAACTTGGCAGTTTCTGCCAAGGTGATTTTATTGAAATTTAAATAAAGTATAAGAGTCAATACAAACGCTACAGACAATTGGACAAAACAAAGTTTGCAGACCTATACATAGATCTTTCGTAAGATTTCTACAAGTCAAAACAAAGTTTGCAGACCTATACATATATCTCATTTACTGGTGGTTTAAACAAATGCAAAATGTTTTGTGATCGATTTCAATATGCACAATTCATCTAACAAAAATAAACAAAAATATTTTACCAAAATGGTAAAGTAATTTAACAATTATTCGGGATAAGTGCACCACACCTAGAATTCCATAGATTCTTGGAACGTACACTTCATGTTTGTCACGTTCCTCAATCTCTAGACTTGAACTTAAGTTATTTAGTTACTAACTTTAATTAATATCATTTCTAAATAGTAAAACTTTTATTATTTAATTATTTTAAATCTTTATTTATCATAAATTTAAATTCGTTAAAATATTAAATCTGAAATTAAATAATTTATTAAAAATCTGGATATTGACATTTGATTGGTTAAAGTCAGAAATTTTTCACTGGAAAATCCAATCAAGATGAATTTGGATCCGTTGGAATTGTAATAGAAAATCCTACGACTTTTGTGTTAAGCCTGAATCCAAATTCGGAACACATAAAAGCAGTTTTTATAGATCTTTGAAGGTGAAATTTGAGAACAACAGAAATATAATTTTAACAAAGTTTACCGTAGTAGATTTCTATCAATAATTATCATTTCAAATATTGTTCTATCAATGCTAATATGAAAATCTAAATAATTATAATAGAATTTATGAAACAAAAAAAAAGAGTAATATGATAATCATGCTATTTAAAATTATTATTGATTTTCGGATATGAGAATTTAATCCAATTGACCTATGACTTATCTTTTACTTTGAAATAGAAATTTTTTTTTTAGTAAGAACAGGAATCATGCGCCTATTTTTTGGTATCGAACTTAAAAAAGAACAAAGAAAATACTCAAAACCAAAACCGAAAAACAAAAAATAAAATCCATACTAGTTATCTTCCCTTTGTATTAGGCCTTCTAAAACTAAAATCCATACTAGTTATCTTCCCTTTGTATTAGGCCTTGTAAAAAATAAAATCCATACTAGTTATGCATACTACTACTAAAAAATGATTTAAAAAGTCACACAGATTTATTATTTTTCTAATGAAAATTTGATCTAATTACTTAGCTAGCTAGTTTGCATCACTTTCTTCCAATTAATCCGATCAGGCAACCAGATTCTTGATATTGCCACGAGAACTCACGCCATCTTGTTTGTCAATGCGTGTCGCTTACAAGCCAATGGTTGTTATGGGCTTTTAGAAATTTCCGTCCATAAAAGAGAAATTAGCCTCAAAGCACGGCCCGGTATATATATATATACCAATATAATACAACTCCAAACTGGTCAAAATCTGTCTCAATCAGTATATACGTACTCGTTTATTACTACTTTTCCCCACGGAATAATGAGTTCAGATCCTCTAAACAAACTCAAAATTCAAATTTCGAGTTTGTATTGGTCTGATTGTAAATATATCTTTTTTTTTTCTTTCCCAAAAAGTGCCATAGGAACCAAACATTAATTAGTGTATTTCAGTTTCTTTGTTTTCGGAAAGGTGTCTAAGGCAATGATTATTGCCACCAATATAAGTATATCTTTTTCTTTTTTTTCTCTCCCAAAAGGTGCCATAGGCACAAACATTAATTAGTGTATCTTTCAGTTTCTTTGTTTTCCGAAAGGTGTCTAAGGCAACGATTATTGCATGTATCTACGTGGCGACCTCCAGTTATTTAAACAAGTAAGCCATCAAAGACAACACATTAAGCATTTCCCCATTTCCCTCAAATCATCTAATTTCAACAAAGTTACTTCCTCATACAAGCCATGGCACTCAATACAAACAAATCCAACAAAAAATGTCGTGTGTTCTTGATCCCTCATTTGTCGAAAGGCCACCTCATCCCGATGACAGACTTTGCAAAGCTCCTTGCAGCAGCCCATCCCGACGTAGAACCCGGCCAATGCGGCGCTAATCGAGACGTCACTTGGCCAAGTGCAAATTCTCACCTATCCCTTCCCATCTGAAGGTCCAAAGACCAGCGTTGAGACTGTGGGAATCAGTTCAAAGGAGGAATCTTTGCTGATCAATAAAAAATCATGGTTGAAGAGCTTATCAGTAACTACAAACCAGATGCTGTCGTGTCAGATGCTCTATTTTCTTGGGCCCCTAGTGCACAATTCATCTAACAATAATAAACATAAATACTTAACCAAAACGGTAATGTAATTTATCTAACAACAATAAACATAAATACATCTAACAACAATAAACATAAATACTTAACAAAAACGCTCGGTAATGTAATTTATCTAACAACAATAAACATAAATACATCTAACAACAATAACCATAAATATATGCTTAACCAAAATGGTAATGTAATTTATCTAACAACAATAAACATAAATACTTAACGAAAACGGTAATGTAATTTATCTGCTATCATAAATACACCGCACCTTGAATCTAAGTTATTTAGTTACTAACTTCAAATAATATCGTTTCTAAATAATAAATACTTTTATTATTTAATTATATAAGATCTTTATTTATCATAAATTTAAATTCATTAAAATATTAAATCTGAAATAAAATAATTTATTTAAAAAAATCAGGAAATTGACATTTAAATGGTTAAAGTCAGAAAACAGTTCTGATTCGAAACTGCAGACCTCTGTCGACTAATTTAATTACAAATTTTAACTGCAAATTAAAATCCAATCAAAATGAATTTTGATCCGTTGCAATCGTAACAGAAAATCTACGACTTTCGTGTTCGGCGTGAATCCAAATTCGGAACACATAAAATCAGTTTTAAAGATCTTTGAAGGCAAAATTTGAGAACAACAAAAATAAAATTTAAAGAAAATTTACCGTACTAAATTTCTATGAATAATCATCATTTAAAATTTTGTTCTATCAATATTAATATGAAATTATAATTAATTATAATAGTATTTATGAAACAAGAAAAACGTAATATGATAATCATGCTATTTAAAATTATTCTTGATTTTCGGATATGAGAATTTTATCCAATTGACCGATGACTTATCTATCACATTGAAATATAGTTTTAAAAAGCACACATTCTTCTATGTTTGTTTAATGCTTTGACTCGTCACATATATCAATTTTCTTTTTACTTTAAGCTTGACGTTAGCATCTATATATATATATGTATGTCTTTAGGGGCATGGTATTGTGTAGCGCTCATAAAAATATGTAAGAGTTGGCAGAACAATTTTTTTTTTATGGTTAGTGGAAAATTTCAAACTAACACATATATTAATAAGTGAAATATTTACAATGTTTTTTTACAGATAGACCTAAAATTCCTAATCAAAGAATGATTCAGGAACACCTCTAGAGACATTAAACTAACAATTAAAATTTCAGTTCTAAAACAGCTGAGATATTAAAAGATAAATTTTGTAAGTTAGATATCGCTAGGAAGATATTAAACCACTAATTATGTTACGTGCATCTTTATGGTCATTTTAGTTTTTGAATAATTTTAACACATGTAATTTTTAAGGTACATTCTATTAATTATATGTACATCGATCCTTAGCAGTTGATTTTAACGAATACACAAATTGTATTCGTTAGTTTAAATCTCCAGAAATCATCCATGGAACATAGCAATTTTTGGAGCACAGCGGTGAGCAGATTTGGCCGTCAAAGCTCGACGTTGTCGAAGCGTGGCGGTGAGTAGATTCGGCCGTCGGAGTGCGGCGGTTATCATCTCTTACCAATGAAATTGTTAATGAGAATAAATGAGTTTAGATCTAGGAATTAGAGTCATTTGACTCGTTGTAAATACATTTTTTTACGAATGAAATTGTTAGTTGGTAGAAAAAATAAAACTCAAATTAAGCTTATAGGGTCCTAATTAAGATACTCTACCATAATAATTAATACCACTCACTACTCGTGAAAAAGCATCCCGGTCAGTTGCAATTGGTGATAATTTGATAAAATTGGAACAATATCCCCATTTGTCATCGCAAAAAGGGTAATAATTAAGAGTAATTTGGACTAATTCCTGGAATAGCATGTCCCCTGAATGGATATAAGAGTGCTAAAGTGGACACCAAATCAAAACAACAGAAGAAAAATGATAACGCCTGAGTTTCACCATTTATTCAAAATGGTTAGAATGAGGCAATAGAAACCAGCTGTCATGGAAAATTAAGAAATTCAATTTTACTCACTACTACAGAAAAAGAGATTGCAGACGGACATTACCGGAGGAGCTACACGGATTTCCTGCCGTGTATGAGTCGAGGGTGTATAATAGGTACGCTCTATCGACACGGATATTTACCTGTGTAGATCTAACGCTTTCTACACGGATTACCAAATAAACAGCCGTGACCATACACCAAACTGTGGCGCTCTCCATATAACCGAGCTAAATGGATATTACGTAAACGACCGTGTACGACCACTCTTTATTCACGGATATTGCAACTAAAGGACCGTGTAGGTTACGTTACTTACATGGACTTTTAGTTGCATATCTGTGTCCCTCTCTTAACAAATCAATAAAAAATAAAATAATCCTTGTATCTCTGAACTTGTTCTACACGGACTTTGGTCAAAACAACCGTATCGAATTACTCTATCTACACGGACGTTCACTTTCATATTACGTAAACAACCGTGTACGATTACTCTTTATTCACGGACATTGCAACTAAACGTCCGTGTAGGTTAGTTTACCTACACGGACGTTAAGGTTTCATATCCGTGTCCCTCTCTTAACAAATCAATAAAAAAATAAAATAATCCTTGTATCTCCGAACTCGTTCTACACGGGCTTTGGTCAAAACAACCGTGCCGAATTTTTCTATCTACACGGATGTTCACTTTCATATTACGTAAACGACCGTGTACGAATACTCTTTAACACGGACATTGCAACTAAACGTCCGTGTAAGTTAGTTTACCTACACGGACGTTTAGTTTCATATCCGTGTCCCTCTCTTAACAAATCAATAAAAAATAAAATAATCCTTGTATCTCCGAACTCGTTCTACACGGGCTTTGGTCAAAACAACCGTGTCGAATTACTCTATCTACACGGATGTTTAATTTCGAATCCCTGTCCTGTCATAACTATCGTACACGGAGACATATAAAATAATCCGTGTAACTCTCTGAAAACGATGTACACGGGTTTTGGTTAAACAAACGTGTTAAATTACTGTTTTCTACACGGACATTTAATTTCAAATCCGTGAAGCTTTCGTAACTATCATATATGTATAAAAGAATATCTGTACTCATTCTGCACGGACGTTTGTTTAACAACCGTGTGGAATTACTTTGTCTACACGGGCGTTTAGTTTCATATCCGTGACGTTCTCTTAACTAACATACACGGACTACATAAAAGCATCCGTGTGGCTCTCTCTACTCATCTACATGGGCTTTTGTTAACGTCCGTGTAGCGTTTGCTTTTGTCACGGACTTATAATTTCATATCCGTGTAGGTATCGTAACTATCGTGCACGGACAAATATAAAATAATCTATGCTCACTCAACTCGTTCTACACGGGCTTTCGTTTAATATCCGTGTAGAATTGTCCCATTTTTTTTTCTTGATTTTTTTCATTTCTAGGCTAGCCTCCAGTTTAATTTGCTAGCCAGTTTTCGTACAAAATTCATATACCATTATATTTTGCTAGCCAGTTTTCCAGATAATTTGACATTAAATTATGCTTGCTAAATTCATATATACACTAAATTGTTATACAAATCCATGTTCAGCATTACAAAATTCATGTAGAAACCATCTTGCCCAGCTACATCTTATATAGTCGATCTGCTCCTTGGAGTACACAGTTTGCTTTGATGGTTGCTACAATTATAATTTGGTATTAGTTAGTAACAAGAAAAGGTAGATGCAAGACAGTCGCAAATATCAATTGCTAATTTAATGAAATGAGAATTATAAGTAAGCATAATATGAAAATATCAATTGCTATGATATATGCACAATTAATATCAATTACATACCACATCTGGAAATGTGAATTGCATTCTTTCGACAAAGTCCAACATGGAAATCATCATGTAATATCCGCATTCCCAACGGTCCTCCTGTTGCGGGCCCTACAATTTACATTTAGCGGCCTATGTTAGAATGACAATAATTTTTTGAACAAAATATGAAATTATAGAATTGTGTTGTGCTCACCGGTCACCACCTCCAAACCAGCCGATTTCCCAATTTCTTGTCCGTGCTGTGCAATCCTCCTTTTTTAACGTATGCAGCAAAAGCCCTTACAAAATGGAGTGACTCTAATTAGCAATTTCACAATTTGTTATAATTGAGAAAAAATCAAACATAGTGAAAGATTATTGCTTACTTTTGCACATACGGGTAGATTGCTTTGCACTTGCTAAATCCGATCATTTCTGTGGGCTGTGAAGAATCCACGACATAAACCGCATTCATGCAAGGCACAATGATGATCAAACACCAGTGTCCTCTGTGGGAGGAGAAGAATTATAGGATCTTAGCATACAATACCCAGATATTTTGGCATATATTATAGTGACACACGTGTTTGCTTGACTTGATGGTGTGATTTCAATTATTTATATATTTAATAACAAGGTTAGAAGTAACGTACTTCTGGTGGTATGGCAAGAGAATAAATCTCTTCTTCATGTTAGTAGCTTGGAGCATCGCGCCACCCAGGTACTGCATACACTCCTTCGGAGCAGTTTCTGCTGTTGTCGCACTAAGTACGCTGGGGTCCTGAAAAGCACACAAGTTCTGTTTGCCCTTGCATTGACAACTATTGATTAGTTTCCTGAAAAATTATCATATGACATTAGAATATATTCTTCAGTACTATACACATGATATAAACAATTTTTGGTCACTAACATGAGGAAAATGGTGATGTGCCCCACATCGAGCCATTTATCGGAGGTCGAGGCATGTAGAAAGTCCTTGAAGTAGTTGAACGACAGCATTACAGTCGAGCCATTGTGTAGAAATATCCCCGGAGGGACATGTATGAAGATATCCGTCAGGTCCTCGGGTGCCGCCATCAAGCGGTCGTGGAGATCCGGCAAATCCTTTTCGGGAAGGAGCTTGTATTCTTCCTCGGTGAGCAGACGAGGTGGATGTCCTGCTGGTTGGACAGGAATGTCATGGCCTGCTGTTCCGGCAGTAGGGTCAGCAGGTATTGCTCCGGTAGTAAGGTCAGGTTCTGCTGTTTGGGCAGGAGGGTCATGGCCTGCTGGTTGGGCAGTAGGGTCAGCAACTGCTGGTTGGGAATCAGGGTCAGCAACTGCTGGTCCGGCAGTAGGGTCGACAACTGCTGGTCCGGCAGTAGGGTCGGCAACTGCTGGTCCGGCAGTAGGGTCGGCAACTGCTGGTCCGGCAGTAGGGTCGGCAACTGCTGGTCCGGAAGTAGGGTCAGCAACTGCTGGTCCAGCAGTAGGGTCAGCAACTGCTGGTCCGGCAGGAGAGCCAGGTTCTGCTGTTTGGGAAGGTCCTTCTGCTTCGTCCCTCCGTACCGGTGACATCACGCCCTCCGTGCGACTACCATCATCTCCTCGTGTCTGTATCGAAATTTTTTACCTTTTTCAAGTATTTGAAAAGGAAGTGCTTTGAATGTAACAACATAACTTGACTATTTATGCATTACCTGATCCAAAATAATCTGACTCTTGGGCCATTGTACGAATGACAGCCGGGCATCATCGACACGGAGCATGCCATTCCCCTCAATTGGGACAGGAAGAAGTACGTGCTCCCATCCCTTCAAGACATTGTCAATCTGTATGGCGGCATGGCCGGGAAGTAGCTGCTCATTGTGCACTTTGTCGGCTGCTGGATGTACCATGCCCGTAGCAACAATCAGAGGCTTACTCCCGAGCCACAGCACGAGTTCGCATTCTGTGGCGTCCTGCATTTTCGTGCAAGTAGTTATTTTTAAATTGAAATATTGTCCAACAAGTAGTAATTGCCTTTAGAATATGAACAAGTAGTGATTACCTTTAGATGATCCAAAACGTATCCGAACGTCCCGGATGCCTGACTACTTCGCCGAACTCCCGTCGGGGTGGGAGGTGCTTGCTCGGCTGGCTGCGCTATAGCTGTAATTTCGGCACGCAACTTTGATTTCAACTCCTTCATCTTTGCGTCGTACTCGGCGCTCACCTCCTTGCGCAATTGCGCAACTATCTCGTCTTTGTTCACTTTCGCACGAGATTTCCTTAGTAAGTATCTGATAAAGTCGATTTGATTATTATCTCCTTTGTCTCTTCCGATTTGAGTATCATTTATTTGAATTTTGAGGACAAAATTCTTTTGAAGGAGGGAAGAATGTAACATCCCGAGAAATTAGTTCATTATTAGTTATGTTAATAATAATTGTTTTAATATTGAATACACTAAATAAAAAATATTGTGTTTAATTGTAAATTGGATTCTCCATTTATTTCTGTTTTCATTTGATTTTCTAAATCACGGAATTAACCCTGTAATTATTTTCATTTAAAATAAAAAAATATAAATGGAAACCAAGAGGCGCTCGAAACGGACCTCTATTTCATTCTCAATGTTTATCCGATCGATAACAATATTTTTTATTTAATAATTATCTTAACACGCATCTCCAGATAAATAAACCTCTCTGATTTATCCACCCTTTCGCGTCGAAGTGTTACTATATATATATATTAAAATATCAGAATGGTTAAACTCCCCTTCTCTCTCTTTGATATCCGAGATAAATAAAAATTCCTTTTCTTAATACCACCGGGAATGAATCACTTTGATTGATATCTCATTTTCCATTATATTCCATTTAACAAAATT
Organism: Carex parvula; assembly: GCA_025461045.1. NCBI lineage: Eukaryota > Viridiplantae > Streptophyta > Magnoliopsida > Poales > Cyperaceae > Carex > Carex parvula. The sequence goes on from JAJGRW010002396.1 coordinate 13,256, forward strand.
CTAGTTTCAATTATTGATCGATTGTCTGTCTGATTCGAATTCTGACTAAGTCGCAGTGATTTTGAGTTGTTGTTACAATCGGATTTGAAGTTCTGCTCGATATCAGGTAACCGGACTTCTCTATAATATGTGTTTTCGTTTTGTATAGTTGATTTGAATATGGGTATTGCATATTGGATTATGAAGGCATATTTAACGGAATAGCGGGTCTGAGGTTGAAATTTGATTTGTGATTGTAGCCTCCCACTGTTGGTTGGATTTCCCAGGGGGTTGGCGGCCTTCCAATGTTGGATGAATTTCCCATTGGATTGGCGTTTTAAGGAATTGTGTGTTGTGGAAGTTGGGAATCGCTTGTGTGATGGGATTCCAACTATGTGAATATGATGTGACCTGTTTACGGATAACCTAGACCGACGTGCTATTGCCGGTTAAATATGCACTCATAATTTTATGTGTATTTGTGTGGATTAATCCGGCCTGTTTGAATGGTTGTTAAATTAAGCCAATTATAGAGAAGCGCGTCGTTAAATAACCGGTTACTGAGCTTTGTAGTTGACTCCGTTTTGTATTTTGTTTTCCTTTCTGTTGGCGACGTAGGTTGACGGACCAAGGAAAGGTGCGATGATGATGTTATAATCATGCTCCGGATGGTAAAAATCTGGGGTGTGACAGATCAAAAGGGAAGATTTTACAAATCCCCGGGTTGGAACTAAATCCCGTACTGAGAGAATGTTAGAGTCTCTCACCCGTTCCACTTTTATGTGGGTTCCAGGTAATGAAGATGAAGGTACTGAGCAAGGTCTTGAGTGAACTAAGGCGGGAAGATTCTGAAAGGAATAATATGCCACTTGTTGATGTAGTCTTTATTTTAAATAATTGATACATTGAACAGGCATGGAAGTGGTCGTTTTCCTAGCCGTGTCTGTCATAATTGTTTGCAGAACTCTTTTGCTTATGAAAAAACTGTAGCATTTATTGTATTGTTATTGATAATGTATGTGATGGAAATACGCCTTACGTAGAAATACGTGGCGGGTTGTCTCGGGGTGTGACAGTTCACTCATCATATCCTATCCTTTCCAATCACAAATTCTGTTCCTTTCCAGAATCCGTTTCAATATACATCTTTCGTTTGATTTCTACGAGTCAAAAACTGTTGGTCAATGCGATATACTCCTATCTATGTATCTCATTTACTGGTGGTCTAAACAAATACAAAAATGTTTGTTCCATTTCAATATGCACAATTCATCTAACAACAATAAATATAAATATTTAACCAAAATGGTAAAGTAATTTAACAACTATTTGGGATGAGCGCACCGCACTTGAAATTCCATAGGTTCCTGGAGCGTACTCTTCACCTTTGTCACGTTTCTCAATATCTAGACTTGAACTTAAGTTATTTAGTTAATTAATATCGTTTCTAAATAATAAAACTTTTATTATTTAATTATTTTAATCTTTATTTATCATAAATTTCAATTTGTTAAAATATTAAATCCGAAATTAAATAATTTATTAAAAAAAATCTGGATATTGACATTTAATTGGTTAATGTTAGAAAATAGTTCTGATTCGAAACTGCAGACCTCTGTGGACTAATTTAATCATAAATTCTCACTGGAAAATCCAATCAAAATGAATTTGGATATGTTGGAATCGTAACATAAAATCATATGACTTTCGTGTTCGGCGTGAATCCAAATTCGGAGCACATAAAAGCAGCTTGAAAGATCTTTGAAGGCGAAATTTGAGAACAACAAAATTTAAATTTAAAAATTTTTTACCGTACTAAATTTCTATCAATAATCAGCATTTAAAATATTGTTCTATCAATGTTAATATCAAAATCAAATTAATTATAATAGTACTTATGAAACAAAAAAACATAATATGATAATCATGCTATTTAAAAATTATTCTTGATTTTTGGATATGAGAATTTAATCCAATTGGCCGATGACTTATCTTTCACTTTGAATATAAGTTTTAAAAGCACACTTTCTTCTATGTTTTGTATAACGCTTTGACAAGCTGTAATATCTATCAATTTTTTTTAATATGTTTTGTATAATTCTTTGTCCACGACTCATCACACATTCTTTTTAATTTAAGCTTGACGTTGTTAGCATCTATATATATATATATATATATATATCTGTCTTTAGGGGCGTGGCATTGTGTAGCGCTCATAAAAATAGAGATCGTACGTATTCGTTATGGTCATTTTAGTTTTTGAAATTTTAGTACATGTCATTTTTAAGGTACATTCTATTATATCTATATCCTTAGCAGTTGATTTTAACAAATTGTTTTCGTTAGTTAAAATGTCCAGAAAAACATCCATGGAAAATAGCAATTTTCGTAGATATAGCACATCTAAAAAGTAATTAGATTGCTATCAGAAAATCATTACTATGAATAAAAGGGAAACAGTTATGTTTAACGAACTGGTCATTTTTTAACAAATTATTTATCACTTCACAAATTAATTCGTGCAAGTATGATATCGTACAATAAATACACTGGATTAAATATTTCGATAAAAAGCAGATGATTAATATGTCTTAAATTAAGTGGTACTAATATTACATTGGCATTGTACCATGGTTATAGCAGCCCAAATTTTTTGGTGATCATCTCTTGAGGCTCTTATAAATCAAGCACGACTGATTTTATAATACATATATTTGTGATTTTATTTATATATTTCACAGCACGAGTGAAAAAAGTAAATCATGGCCAATTTTACACAGGCACTGCATTATGGAAAATAAATCAAGTTGTGACAATATCACCTCTTAAAATAGTTAATTCAGAATATCAAGTTAACTAGTCCTAATGTGAATCAAAAGGAATTATGAACCAAAATTACCCTGGTAGAACAATTAAAACTCAAATTAAGCTTATTGGGTCCTAACTAAGAAACTCTACCATAATAATTAATACCTCTCACTACTTGTGAAAAAGCATCCCGGTCACTTGCAATTGGTGATAATTTGACTAAACTGGAACAATATCCCCACTTGTCATCGAAAAAAGGGTACTAATTAAGAGTTATTTGGAAAAATTCCTGCTAAAGTGGACATGAAATCCAAACAAAAGAAGAAAACCCAGAAAATGATGAAGAACGAGCAATAGAAACCAGCTGTCATGGAAAATTAAGAAATTCAATTTTACTCTCTGAACATTAAACAACACTTTTTGATAAATTTCAAGTTTTAACTTAGTTGACACAGAGAAAGAGAGAGAGGTTGCTTGGGAAGTAAGCCCATTTTAGAAGAGTCCTATTGACTTAGGCATCTATGTTATGGCCCATTAGCCCAATAACGACCCAGCCCAGTCCAAACTTCTCTTTAATTCATGCACGGAGCGGCGTTGGACGGTTCTGAAAATGTAAAATATTCAAAGCTAAGGACAATAAAGTATGCCCATTAGCCCAATATCGAATAATAATAATAATAATTTTCCGATTCATATATATAAAACCAGGTATTGTCTTTGTGGTATAAGAAAAACATTTGATAATAAATTTTTAATTTTCAATTCTACCTAAATCTTGTCATTCTTTTTCATTTCTTTACTGTAGTTTAGAAACAATGTCAATCTCAAAGACTATTGCTAGGATCCAATATAATATTTACTTATTCTTTTCGTTTTGTGGTACCTTTTTCTTTTGATTGTCTTTTCTCTTTTAACTTTGAAGATTTAATAATTCGAAAGAGGTACGTGCAGCATAATGCCAAGACTTAAATAGTGAAATACTTTTGTTTTTCGTACTTTTGTTTTATTCTTTACTTCATGTTTCGTCTTTGATGATATGGAAATTCATTGCTTGAGCGACAAGCCATTTGTTACTTTCTACAATTAATATTCATCGTCTCCTTTAATTTGCTGGGGCTTATAAAATATGGGTTAATTGCTGGTTTAGTATGGGTTTCGTATACATTCATTGCTTGAATGACAAGCCATTTGTTACTTTCTACAATTAATATTCATCGTCTCCTTTAATTTGCTGGGGCTTATAAAATATGGGTTAATTGCTGGTTTAGTATGGGTTTCGTACTTTCATTGCTTGAGCGACTAGCCATTTGTTACTTTTGCATTTCCGTACTGCTAGGATTTCTTATCCGTACTTATTTTTACTCATTAAATATTCAGAACCTGATAACAGTCCCCACACTTTAGTCCCCGCACTGTCATTTCATCATAACTATCATAACTATCTGGGGGACTACGAAAACTCCAACGCTGATTTTTGTTTTCTTAAGTATTAATTATTATGCACAAAAATAAAGTATTTATACGTATAAGTTAACATTTTTTTCATAAATAATGATCCCCCAACCAAATCACCCAAACATCCACGCACTGTCCCCACACGACAACTACCATATCTGACTGGAGGGAACGCAAAAACTTCAGTGCTGATTTTTTTCTCCTAAAATATGAATACGTACGCCCAAAAGTATTATACCTATGCATAAAATTATTTATACCTATGAGATAAACAATTTTTACGCAAATAATTGTATCCCAACCAAATCTCCCAAACGTCTTCACACCATAAATATCCGTGGAGGACCACTCAAACTAAATGGGAGGGGGGACCATACACGTTTCTAAAAATATTAATATTTGCATAACTATTTGGGGGTACCGCAAAACTTGATATTTTTTTACATATGGAGCTAGATGACGTCTGAAAGTCTGAAAGTATTAATATCAAGTATTGCAAATATTTATACCTATGCATTGAATTATTTATATGTATATATATTACAAAATTTAATTTTCAAGCGTTCGATCATATCAATTTACACATCAAATATTAATATATTATTTTTCAAGTATTAATATCTTATTTGCAAGTATTTATAGCTATGGACTAAAGTATTGATTCATATGAGAGTAACTGTGTTTGTTAGAGGAAGGTTGACGCGGAGACCATTTTGAGAACTAGAAAAGAGATGATCATAACAAGTTACGCATCAAAGTATTAATATCTTAACTTACAAGTATTTATACCTATGAAGGTTCACGCGAGATTAGTGCGGAACTAAAAAAAGGACCATATTACAACCTTCCTCTATTGTTTGCTAAAGAGAAAGAACTAGAGTGGGAGGATTCATGTAATTATTGTAAATATTAGTAGTTCGCTATCTTTGTCCATGAATAGTGAATAATTACCATTGTCACATCATGCTCAGCGACATGATTAAAACTACACCATCACATCCATCCGACAGTCCGTTCATTTACAACGCCAACAAAATAGAGAAACAAAACAGAATCAACTATATAGCTCAATACTTGGTCATTTAATGACTTGCTTCCAAATACCTAGTTTAGATAAAAAATGTACAACTTTCAACTAGACTGGATTACTATATATACAAACATATCAAATTATTGAACAGTCCTGGTGCACCCATATTAATCAATTACTATCATTCAAAATGGTTACGGCTTTTGTGATAGATGGACTCAATTATGCTGCATGCATACTCTATGGTTTGCAATTTCGTTCCATTTGTAACCTTAAATATTTTTTAATAATTTATTTTTGTCTTTTTTCATAATATATTGTAAATTTTATAAGCATGAAAAAATCAATTGGCTAATTAATTTCTACTAATGTCAAAGTAATATCTAATTTCCTCATAATAATTCATCGCTACAGTTTTTCTAGCGTGCCCTTATAAAGTTCTCAAGAGAGAGATCAGAATAAGGATAGTTGGAGAATGTGGTTTGGCAACTAAAATTCTTTCATTACTTATATTACTTTCGTTTCTGGGGTACCTTTTCCTTTTTATTTTCTTTTCTCTTTTGTAAATTTTAAGATTTAATCATTCGAAAGAGGTGGAGCACAATGGCAAGACAAGGAAATGGTGAAATACTTTTGCTTTTCATAATGTGGACACCCATATGTTTTATTCTTTACTTTATCTTTCCTCTTTGATGATATGGAAATTCATTGCTTTACTTCATTTCGTAGTATATATATTTCATTTTGAGAGCAAAATAAGTCTAACATTAGTTTCGAAACGCAATAATACAATTAACATCAAATTTTGCTGATGCTTATTGGTTGCAGTAAATCATTTTTATAGGATAGAAAAAATATTTAAGCTGTCTTTAAACCTCAACTATACATATCAAGTTGAGTTTAAATTATTTTGAGATCCAACATTGACTAAATCTTGAGATCACATTTAAATGTTCATAGTTTATTTGTAATGATTTTATTTTTACACCAGATCATTATACAATAATTTTGGAAGAGAAATAATTGTATTTCCAAAATTATTAGAGATGTGGGATTTCTGAAAATAGAAAGTTTGATATAGGAATTCTAAAATATTATATGTATGCACTTTCTTTCATAATTAAGAAATACAAACTATTTAACACAAGCAAAAACTGTTGTCAGTTTCATGCTGATTGCATTTGCTTGGTACATAAAAATTATAATACGCATAACTTTACTTTGTTGACTAATATATCAATTCGTATACATTATTAAATTAGATCAAACTATTTTATATTGCTTATAATTAAAGTACTATAGTTGTTCGCATGTAAATATATAATTCTTTTCATTTTTTTAATTAGATTACAGTTTTTTGTTGTTTTAAATCAACGATAAAATTTCAACATATGAAGGCGTGCACAAAATATTTTTTAAGATTTGTCTATTCTGAAATTTCAACATATTATGAAACGTACTTGACTTAATTAAGATTGTTTTACAGAAATTAATTTATTTCAACATATTATGAAATGTATTTTCCTACATTTTCCTCTAGACAATTAAAGTTTAAGACTTGTTAATACAAAATATATAACTAGACATTGATTACAGGTGGCATTTTTTTTATTTTGTTTTCTAATATATTAATTGTTATGTTTATTTAATTAGCAAGATATCTGTAATATACATGAGAACATGCTTTTTATTCAGTTATTTACTGTTTCAATTTAAATTTTTATTTTTCATATATCGCATTAAAATGTTTTCAACAGTAGCATATCAACATCAAAAGATAGATCAAAGTGGTATGACCAAAGTCTTGGTGCTAATAATTTGTTTTTATAATTTTCAAAGTTCAAATAGTCGATCTGAAGTGCTCAACATGTTCTCCATATTAAAATGTTCTTCGAGACCAAATTTTACATTCTTTGGAAATTGTTTACTATTTTTTATGGATATTTAAAAATCACATTTTTTCATTTTTTTATTATGAAAAACAGTGACTTTGAAATTCAATTATTTCTCTGAGGTGCATGAAATAATGAGTAGAACTAGGGTGTTCCTAAGTTCACCAAGTCCCTTTGTGAGCTCAACTCTAAAATCTATCGGATTGGCTTCAAACAATAAATCCAAACCGTTGAAATCCTTCTACCTTATGGGTGATGCGTCTAAATGTGAAAATTTTAAACTTTCGAATTAATTTATTATAGAGTAAAGTGGTCAAAATTAGAAGGTTTATAAATTAATTTTAATGCATTTATTTTTTGGACGCCTTTTGACCACTTGACTCTATAGAAAACTAATTTAAATTTTAAAATTTTCACATGTAGACACGTCACTCGTAAGGTATAAAGATTTTAACGGTTTGGATTCGTCGTTTGAAGCCAATCCGATAGGTTTTAGAGTTGAGCTCACAAAGGGGCTTGGTGAACTTATGAACACCCTAGTTCTACTCTGAAATAATAACATCACACTAATAATAGTTGACGTAATTCATCAGTATTTTTGCATTATATTTTGAAATTAAAGAGTAGTGAATTTAATTAGAAAATTTATATCGAAACATCATATATACCTTTTAAGATAATTAAAAAAAGGATCAACATTGGAACATTTTTTTTTTTTTTGACGGAGTTGGTCCATTACTTTTTTGTGAAAATTTAGTTATGGAATTTAGGAAGACTTAAATTTCTCTGAAATCATTGTGCACTTCGTGGTTCACTGTTAGACCTTTATTTCGGGAAAGATTTTTCAATAATGCAAGGGCTCTGTTGAAAAGTAGCATTTTTATTTTCAAGGTTATGTAGGAACAATAATTAGAAGAGAGCTGGTGAAGGTCCTATCATTCTCCAAGCTCTATCTTCCAGCTCAGCCTGATGGGGCCACACTAATGATCAATATAAATACAAATGTTAAAGGTCGTTTTGTTCAAGTTCAACCAAAACTCTTCCATTCACCAAAAAATATTAATGGAAGAAGCCCAGATAGTTGAAGATGTCCAAGCCTCTCCTCTGTCAGAATCCTCTTCTCTGGCAGAAGCCCCGACAGTTGTAGATCTTGAAGCCTCTCTGCAACGTGAACTCCACACATTATGGTGCAATGAGAACGAGGCAGAGGACTTCATCATCTATCGCACACCAGATAACATTTCCGAAAGCAAGAAGAATCTCTTTGAGCCCTCTGTCATCTCCATCGGCCCCTTCGACCATGGTCAAAAGCACCTCCGAGCCTTGGAGGAACAAAAAATGCGGTATTTGCGGGATTTCTTGTCCCGTGAGGACCACATAAGTTTGGATCTCTGTATATCAGAGATGAAGTTGCTACAAACGAGAACACGGAGGTGTTATAGTGAGACATTTGATGATCTTGACAGCAGTGCATTTGTCAAGATGATGCTGCTTGACGGATGCTTCACGGTCAAGTACTTCTTAAAATTGAAAGAAGTCCACAATTCGAATCCTTTTCCTGAGGTTGCCTGGAATTCCATTTTCGTATTTTTGGATTTGCTACTTCTAGAGAACCAAATACCGTTCTTTATAGTCGAGAAGTTGTACGAGATTGTTTTAAAACAAGAAGATAGAATGAATTTTGTTAATCACCTTGCCCGTTTTTTTGTCCACAGACCAATAAATATCCCCATAGTCGACTCTGAAATTCCAGACCCTCCAGATGAAATTCATCATTTGGTCCATCTATGTTACCACTATTTAGTGCCCAACCCAGAGAAACCAGTTGTATTGATTTCCAAATCATTTGATCTTACCAGAATGTTCTGCCCCAATAGAATTATCAAAGGCTTGCTTCATTGGTTTCGTTCAAGGTCGGTGCTCAGAGGAAGATCTCCTCATTCAATTTCTCGAAGCTGGTCAGGACCATTGCCATATTCTACCAGGGATATATCCTCGATGGTGATCCCTTCTGCCACTGAGCTCAAACAAAAGGGCCTAAAATTCACACCAAAGAGCAACCCGAGACATATGCTCGACATATCATTTGAATATGGTGTCTTAGAAATCCCTAACCTAGTAATCACCGATGTGACTAAGCCTCTTTTCGCAAACCTTTTAGCATTTGAACATTCCAAATATGGCCAACAGAATTCACCCTTTACAAGGTTTGTAGCGTTTTTGGATAATCTAGTCAACACACCAAATGATGTGACAATATTACAAGAGTGCAGAATCGTTGAGAATTGGCTAGGCAGTGAAGAGGAGTTGGCTAATTTCATCAACCAGGCCACCGAAGGTACTGGTAATCGGAGGGATCACTATTTGGCGGAATTATACAGGGAAGTGAACAGATACAGTCAATCAAGGTGGAACAGGCATCGAGCAAAATTTATTCGTGATTACTTTAGCAATCCATGGGCAACAATTTCTCTCATCGCTGCTTCCATACTTCTATTCTTACATTAGTACAATCTTTCTTTGCAGTTTTTGCCTACTTCCGTCACCCGAGCCCATGATGCTTTAACTTTCACAATACCATGGAAAAGTGGCGTTACCATGTATGTTCGGAAGGAGTTATTTTTAAAATTGTTGTTTTTTTCTTTCTTGTTTGTCAATTGTCATTCCTTTTAGTGTTCTATCTTGTCTGTCTTTTGTTTTTATGATTTTCTACAAAGTTTTATTCAATAGCACCTTGTAATTCTGCACAATATATATATCATTGGTTTCCTTTACTTTGTTTCTTTTATTATTCAATTTTCAAGGTTATTTTCAGCACCGGCTACAGGCATGTATTGTCTTTTTTGAGAAACTTGGCAGTTACAGGCAATTGGACAAAACAAAGTTTGCAGACCTATACATATATCTCATTTACTGGTGGTTTAAACAAATGCAAAATGTTTTGTGATCGATTTCAATATGCACAATTCATCTAACAAAAATAAACATAAATATTTAACCAAAACGATAAAGTAATCTAACAATTATTCGGGATAAGTGCACCACACCTGGAATTCCGTAGGTTCTTGGAACGTACTCTTCACGTTTGTCACGTTCCTCAATCTCTAGACTTGAACCTAAGTTATTTAGTTGATAACTTTAATTAATATCGTTTCTAAATAATAAATACTTTTATTATTTATTTATTTTAAATCTTTATTTATCATATATTTAAATTCATTAAAATATTAAATCCAAAATTAAATAATTTATTAAAAAAATCTGGATATTGATATTTGATAAGTTAAAGTCAGAAACAGTTATGAATCAGAACTACAGACTTCTGTCAACTAATTTAATCATAATTTTTCACTTGAAAATTCAATTAATTCTGATACGTTGGAATCATAACACAAAAAGCCTAAGACTTTTTTTGTTCGGCCAGAATCCAAATTCGGAATCTTTCACATTGAATTAATTTTTAAAAGCACACTTTCTTCTATGTTTTGTATAATGTTTTGACAAGCTGTAAAATCTATATATAAAAAAAAAATAACATGTTTTCTATAATCCTTTGTCCATGACTCATCACACTTTCGACAGGAGCTTGCGTCGGTCGAAAGTTAAACGTCTGCACAATTAATAAACTATTTTCATGACCAATTCAAGTTAACAGTAAGTTGTCGAGGATGAACTTAAAGGAACAAAAAAATGACTATGTTATTTCTCCTTTCTCTCCGCAAAGAAGTGGAAGCAAATAAAAGCACATAAAAGGAGACTCCATGACGTACACAACTTTATAGTCCACTACAGTTACGAAACATTTTATGTATCTCGGTATCCAAGTGCTATGTGTGCATATCTCTTATCAATTCAAATTATGGCTATTGTATATATTTTTGTATATATTTGGAGTTTTAAGTTATTCAAAAGTTCGATTATTCAATAATACTTTATGTTTCTTGAACACTCATTTAAAATTTTATTTTATAATAACTATTCATGCTTATAAATTATCACACAAGCTTTAAAATAATATTTTCTTCAATGTAAATTGCGTTTCAATATTATTGCTAAAGTTTCTACATTTTGAAATTATTATTTTCGTGAAATTCGCATTAGAAAAGACTTATATATTCTACTAATTTTTAGATCCTGTCACAAAAAGTTCCTATCCAGGGACTGCGTTCTAAAATTACTTCTTTCTTGTCATAGTTCAGTCTCTGAAACCTGTCAAACCCGAATTTTGCACTACAGACCCTGCCATTCGGAACTAAAATTGTGGTGTGTTAATTAAATATGTAATAATAAAAAATATAAAATATAACATAAAGGTAACACTTCTAATGAAAGAAAGTGGAAAACGAATGCATATAGAATTCTAAAATTAATGGAAGAAACGACGATATTTGGTGCTCTAGCTAAAAAAATTCTAAGGAATGGAAGAGAGTAAAAAATATAGTTCATAGGATGAAATCATTAACCAGGGTGAATTTTTATGGAGATAGAACAAATCGATCGAAGATAGAGGAAGAAAAGGAATTCATATCCATTCCGATTTGTTCTGATATATATGTATAATATAAAGAAGATTTTATGTAACGACTAACATTTTATTCAAAAGAAGTAACAACTAGCAAAACAATGATATTTCCTACATTTTACAACAAGATATGAACGTAGAGAAAACAATAATATTGTACATTTTACCTGCAAGCCGAAAAGTAATATTTTTTTTGTAAGCATATAGATAATATAGATCACATCTAACGGTTTATTTTGATATTTTAATTTTTAAATTTGAACTTATTAACGTTTAAAAACTAGACATGATAGAGGCACTAAAAATGAAGGCATATCCCCCCTCCCTCTAGTATTTAATTTTTTTCTATCTTGTTAATTCTAACATGTTACATTTTTTTTTTTAATTAGATTGATATATGTAACATACGTGAAAGACATATTTCGATCTCTTTTGTTTTACTTATCTTGTATCCAAATATTTTCATCGCGCGGCAGCAGATCAACATCAAAAGAGATAGGGGCAACTATTATTTCGTTAATTAGATCAAGCAAAAATAGTAATTTTTATATTAACTTACAAATATTTTTTCAATATATACTGTTGATGACTCTAGCAGACGGAATTAGAGGAAGAGAAAGAGGAAGGATCAGGATCGTACATAGTTGAAGTTTGTGGGTTGTTCTATTTTTAGTAATTCGAATATTAATTTATAAATAAAAGATAACATTTTAGTGATTTTTTGTTCTGTTAGTAAAAATCGCAGAATTACTAACTACTCTATTAATTTTCATCAATTATGCTGAAATTAAAAGGTTATTTGCACTTTACTCCAGCATTAATTGACCTTAGCATGTACACACTACTATAAAAAACACATTTACTATATATCACCCCTTTACCATCGGGTGTCCTTTGGCATGGATGGTGTTTGTAATTAGTGGCAACTACAGGTCTCACTGACAATTTACGTTTTATATCTAGGAGATGAAGAATTTTGTTAATCGCTGTTTATTTCTATGTAACTAGGGGATGTCAAAGATCAGCCTAGGAGTACTGGCATTATAAAATTGAAAGCATATCGATACCAAGGAGTGTAACTTAGTTGCCCAGTTTGGGTAAGTTATTATGTTTCTTGAAATGCCTTGTAATGGCATATAGGAGCTGAGCAAGAGATGTTTATAGTTAGGAAATGCTAATTAGAAATTTTGCTAGAAATGAGTTTCAACATGCTTGATATAGTTGTAAATTAGTGTACAAATGCTAGTTAGATGATTTTGTGTAATTCTGATATTTGATAATTCACTGTTATTATTTTGTTATTTTAGTGACATGGTTGATATAGTTTGATTAATTGTTGGAATTGTGATTGTTGAGTATTATTTACTAGCAAAATTGGAGGCTGCTACATCTTGAGCGAAACATTTAAAAGAAAAAAATATGCCAAAATGGCAACACCAACGGTTAAAACAGGTGTTGTAAGTACCAACACCATCTATTCGTTGAGTAGAATAGGTGGTGAAAAGGACTAATACCATATGTTCAATTTAAATCGAACAGATGGGGAAAGTACCAACACCATCGGTTTTCAACCGATGGCATATTTACATACTTTTGCTATAAAGGCGATAGCCAACAGTTCAAAAACAAATGGTAAAGTGTAATTTGAACCGAAGGTGAATGTTTTTTTTGTAATAGTGACAAAAAACGCAACCATCAACTGTCCACAATCTAATAACACACGGTTTTATAACTGTGTCCACGGGTATCGTGTATGAAAAGGTCGGTAGATTGTACACGGTTTCCTACCCGTGTATATGTACCCCGGTCTTTTAAATAAACCGTGTCTGATATGTTGTACAAGTTGTATCTCATATTCTACTCGTTATCTTTCATCTTCTTTTGGTTGTCTATCATCTTTTTTTTGTTATCTTTCATGTTCAACTAGTTGTCTTTCATGTTCTACTAGTTATCTTTCATGTTCTACTGATTGTCTTCCATGTTCTACTGGTTGTATTTCATCTTCTTCTGGTTGTCATTTATCTTGTACTAGGCGTCTTTCATCTTCATCTATTTGTACTTCTTCCACCTCTAGTTGTATTTCACCTTCTGCTAATTGTTTTTCATCTTCTTCTAATTGTATTTATTCAACCTTTAGTTGTATTTCATCTTCTACTAGTTGTTCTTTATTATTTACTAGTTGTCTTTCTTGTTATGCTTGTTGCCTTCAATCTTGTACTTGTTGCATATCATGTTCTACTGGTTGTCTTTCATGTTCATCAAGTTGTCTTTCATCTTCTTATGGTTGTTATTCATGTTCTACTGGTTGTCTTTCATCTTTTTCTACTTGTCATTTTTCTTCTACTCGTTGTCTTTCATCTTTTTCTAGTTGTCTTTCATCTCATACTTGTTGTCTTTCATGTTCTACTTATTGTTTTTAATATTCTTCTGGTTGTTTTCCATCTTTTACTGGTTGTCTTTCATGTTCTACTGGTTGCCTTTCTTGTTTAATTGGTTGTCTTTCATATTCTACTCGTTGTCTTTCATCTTTTTCTCATTGTCTTTCATCTTCTACTGGTAGTCTTTCATCTTCTTCTGGTTTTCTTTCATCTTGTACTAGTTGTCTTTTTGGTTATGGTGATTGTCTTTGATCTTGTACTGGTTGTCTATCTTGTACTTCTAGTTGTCTTTTATCTTCTACTGGTTGTCTTTCATATTCGACAGGTTGTCTTTCATTTTCTTATGGTTGTCTTTCATCTCGTACTAGTTGATTATCATCTTCTACTTGTTCTCTTTCATCTTATACTAGTTGCCTTTCATCTTCCTCTGGTTGTCCTTCATTATGTACTAGTTGTACTACTTGTTGTTTTTCATGATCTACAAGCTGTCTTTCATGTCTATTAGATATCTTACATCTTCTTCTAGTCGTATTTTTTCTACCTCTTGTTCTATTTCATCTTCATCTAGTAGTCACCCATCCTGTACTGGTTGTGTTTCATGTTCTACTAGTTTCTTTTCCTGTTCTAACTGGTTTCTTATCTTTTTATATTGGTTGTCT
>JAJGRW010002397.1:0-12940 GCA_025461045.1 Carex parvula
ACAGACAGAGATTTAAATGCTTATGAGTAGCATTATAAAATTATAAACGAGTCCGGCTAATATGACATTGGTGTCATTCCAAATTCAATAACACCACATCTATACCGTTGGATCTGCTTTAATATCCGTGCAAAACACTAGTGTCTTTAATATTCGTGCAAAACACGGATATTAAAGCAGATCCAACGGTATACGATGTAGTGTTATTGAATTTGGAATGACACCAATGTCATTAGCCGGACTCATTATAAACAGAACTTTAAAAACTTGAATGTAAACGCTGGAAATGGAAGTTAGACAAAATTGGAAAGTATTTTCTGTTAAATTAGTTGGAGGAGCGCGTTCGGATACGATGACTCGGGGGCCAGAACATTTCTCTTAAAAATTTCAATAATCAAATACAGACAAATAACGCTAGTGGAACAAAAAGAATCTGAACCACCGACTGATGCAAATGCTACAAAGGCCCATGGCCCATACAGGAAACTTCCCAGTGCACCGATTACGTAAACGCCTTACGCATTGGACCCCGTTATAAAGGATGTCTCTGATGAGATGGATCGTATCTATTTTTTCAAAGTAAAGGAAAATGCTTAAAATGCACGCCTCATCTCATTTATTTATGTTATTCATGCTTTGCTCGTACCCACAGACCTAGTTATATTTGCAATGATATTATTCAACTTTCTTCTAAGTGTTTTATCAATCATTAGGGACAAGCAATTTCAACTAGAAAGTGTAGGCGCGTGAGCAAAGGTAAAAAAAACAGTTTAGTTAACCTCTTCAGACTAATCCCAAAAATTTTTACTCAGAAAGTATATACTACAAGCGGAGTCACACCAATGCCGCACCTCTAACTCCTCGCTGTAATTCAGCTACTACATACGGAATGGGAATCAGTAAAAAAAAAAAAAAAAACAATGCCAATGAGAACGAAACAAGACAATCAAAAGAATCTACAATACAGGGGGAAAAAAATAGAGAAAAGCAACAAGAACTAAAATAGAAATAGCCAATTTGATCCCCCATCAAGATCATTCAACATGATTGGAGCAAAATGGGTCCAACATGTGATGTAAGCATGTCGCTCAGTGCAACCTGAACTTCATTCGAACCGTGCTCACAGCTAATTAAACCAGCAAGAAGAGGGAACAATTGGCCTAAATTCTTCTCAAAAGAAGAATCTCCTAAACCACTAATGGCTTGCAAAGCTGACACGACAAGAGGTGCTCTGGCCGCAAGTTCTCTCCTCTTGGTCGATCCAACAGGGATGAGCCAATGAGGTTGAGGCAAAGCAGCAGAAGAAGCTTGTGCAATTTGAGCTGGTTGCGCGGCTGTGAGGTAGACCTGTAACACCTCTTTACAGAGGCTGACAAGGTAATTTTCTGCTACATCGCCATTGAGGGATCGGTTGGTCACTATGTTTTGCAATAGAGTAAGGCATATTTGGTACGACTCGTTCTCCAGGCGTAACAGAGGTGGATCTTGCATTGGGTCATAGAACCTATCTCTTGTAGTTTGGCTCTGAGGTCATTGTCACTGTTTATCTTATGAGCATGGGAAGCTATGGCATGCAAGGCTTCAAAGAGTATCACAGTGTTATTTACAGATAACTGAGCTTGGTACATTTGGTATATCTCCATCACGGCCTGCAGAATTTACACAAAAAGTTGAGGTGACAATTTTAAATGCATAACAATGTTTGTATTCCTGAAGGAAACACAAGTCGGATTAAAATTCGACTCTCTGGGGTAAATGCAATTTCTTAACTTTTGGAGCACTGAGTAGGGAACCCAACTTAGATCACAAGCTACTCAAGGTAGCTGAAAGCTCCAAGGAGAATTGAAATTACTGCTTTAATTGTCATTCACCACATTTAAGGACCATTTAAAATTATGAATTACGATTTTAAATTCTTAGGATTAGGATAATTTCCGAACCAACTTTGCAACATGAGAATTAAGACGAGCTCGTTCATACAAAAAGGTACAGGAGTAACAATATAGCACAAGGAAAGAAGAGAAGAGCAAGTTACCAACCTGAATTAATAGAAGCTGAACAGCAGTACGGCACTTTGCATCACTGATTGCAAAATACAATTTCCTCGACCTCTGTGCTATCAAGTCATCGTCCTCATTGTCTGATGTCCTTGACTCAGCATCACTGTGCCTGACAGATGAATTACCACCTTCGTTTGGTAAATGCTCAAGGTATTCCCCTGTCGCAATGTATGAGAAATCAGGGAGTGTTGCAATGGAAGCTTCTTTTAAAGCTAGAGCCACCTCCAACCACTTGTCTTCTAGAAAGTATGTCCCAGAGCTGCTCATTAGCCGAACAAATGCAGCAATACCAATCCCAGCAAGGCTCTGGTGGGGCCGCTTGATGAAGCTAGTTAACAAAGAGAGCACCTTCCTCAGAAGTGGGTTAACGGTATCATAAAATTTGACAAAGAGGTCTACAACTAGTTGGAGAGCTAGCGTGCAAGTTTCGTAGAGCCATGCATCTTGATCTTCGCTGGGATCATTTTCTGATCCTTGGCCTGGTGAAGATACCTCTGACGGATCGATAGCATGTCTGACGTAGTCGAATATGGGGAACAAAACAGAATCAAAAACCTTTTCCCACAATGGTAATGAGAAGAGGTGGCCATGATTTCGAAGTGTATCAAACAGCACTTGCAGGGCGCTTTTCCTGATTTCAGGTCGCAGGTCAAATGTAAGTTCAGACAGACCTGTAAAATTTAAGCACAAGATTGTAAGCTGGTTTATTTTAACTGTAACGAAAAAGTAGGTCTCAAAATTTTCCAGGTTAATCACACTACCCAAATATAGAAAGAGCAGAACCATAGAGAGATCCATTTTCCGTTGAGCAAAGAGTCAAATAAAGGCTAATTATTACAAAGACAACCAAAGCTAAAAACAAAACAAAAAATAAAATAGGCCAAATTAGTTATTTAACTGGTATCAAAGTGGTACTTCTGTGTGTACAGTACTGTCTGACAGGTACATGTATGATCCTGAATGCACTAATAATATACAGCATACCACATTGAAAAAAACTAAACAGCTATCCAGCACCAAGTCCTCTGCTATTCTGCATAAATCTAGATTATCTGATTTTATCAATACCTGCTAATAAAGGGTACCAGAAGTGCAAATGATCATCTTTATCGATAAATGAAGCACCATCTTGTTTTCCATCTTTTGCAGTATGAGGTGAAGGTGGAGCACTACTTGAGGAGGCCTTCTCTTTTAACCTTGATGCAGAGCCAATGTCCCCCTCTGCAAGCTTAGCCGCACAAAACCGAAGAAAACCAATTGCATTAAGACTTATATCCTTGTTAAATCGGCTATTAGTGAATGCAATCAGACAATTCACGCAATCTGTGAAAGTGGATGATTCAGTTTCTGTTATGTATGGGAAATAATCTCGCAGGATCTTCTCAATAATCTCAAAAGCCAATAGCACAATGTTCTTGTGGTCGTCATATGATGCTGTCGCAAATACCTGCAAGAATTTGTAATTAAAATTCTAGAGCAAATTCCTTGAAAGAGCATCAAGTTCAGTGATCATGGCCAGCAGCAAAATGGTGTCTAAGTTCTATTTCTACCCGACCTATACCAACCAGGCATGGTAATGGTTTTTCTCATTCATTCAAAAAAAGGATGAATTATAATACAACAAAATAAAATTTTGAGGTCAACTTTCACTTTTAATATTAATTAGAGGCATTCACAAGTAGCGTGGTGGAAGTCCCAGTACTTACATAGTGGCTGATCTGTACTGCTACCAGACAGTAAAACAGTCTTTTTTTTCCTCTAAAATTAAAGAACATGGAAAGGAGTAAGGCGGCAATACCATGAACATGCTTTTCCACCCTGACTTGACATGATTAACACGAGCCAGTACCATTTGAGAGACACACCTAATAATTAACTCCCTTATCTCAACTGCTCTACTCTTTCGCATGACCACTACAAAGGGCTTCATAAATTCATTCTGAAAATTGTAGTTGGCTAGTTCTTCCCTTTCAAGGAACTTCATTGCAAGTTGGCGCAGAGAATCCATAGCAAAGATCGCAATTGACAGGTTTTCTGAGCAACCGATTGTCACGAAGAAATCCGATAAGACAAGCCAAATACTTGACCAAACAAGCCTGATGCGGTCCATGTTATAGTGCCTACAATGAGAGAACATAAATTTGGTAACAAAGAAGGGTGACTGAACTGCCAATATCAGCATATAGTTACCAGAAATAAAGGTAAAATAAACTTTTATAGTTTCAGTATGGTAACAATTGATACGGGCAGGTAAGGCACAGATACAGTACTTGTACCAGACTTGGTCAGTATTGCACCAAAACTAAGATTGAAATACTTAGTATGGGAGACTTGTGCAAACAAACAGCTGTTAGAGATTCTTACGCAATCTCAACTATCTTGGTGAGACTAAAAACTCGAGGATCAGAGGCAGAGCGCAACTCTTCCATGGAAACTTTACAAAGAGCCTTCACAAAATCAATTATTGCCTCACTATTCAACTTCTGGCTCCTCACAAACACACGGTTCATCTCAGCCATCCCGACTTGCTCTAACAGGCTTAGATTTGAGTTGTTCATCTGATCAGAAGTAACAAAACCACCAACTCCAACACTGTCATATGAACCCCTCTTGGCAGATGAACCGACATTAGCATTCATCCCAAGACCCTTTTTCATCAAGACAGGAAGGATTGATGACTTGGACTGTTTGGATTTTTCTTCCGTCTGTTGTACTGCAAAAAATGTGGCATCGGTGGGTGTGCCTTCTCCAAGGAGATTTAAGTGCTCAAATCGAGAAATGCATGTCAGTATATGCTCCCATGCCTCTTGCAAGTAATTGCCATCTTCATCTGCTATTATAAGTATAGCCTACAAAAAAGGAAAGGGATCAAAAGAGATATTGTGACCTAGTATATGATAAAGATATCATTTGCTATGTCGTTCAAGAAAGTATCAATTATACATGAAAAAAAAAGATCTCCAGAATAAAGAATGTAACATGTAGACCCTAGCACATGCTTAAACAATCAAAATGCAATTACAAGTCAATCACACCTACAAGTCTAGAACTGAAAAATTATACACACAAAAGAAACCTCTATCTACAGTATCAAAATACCCATATTACCTTAATGACATCAATGTTTTTCTGTTTGATGTCTGCAGCAGAGTGGAGTGAGGTGAACTTTGCAAGGGAGGTGACAAAGGCATCTCTCTGAGTCTTCATAGACATGGCAGCCGTGACATGAATAGCACAACGAAACCCTTCGAGGCACTGGGCAATTACAGCTTCATCATCACTCTGGTCAAGTGGGACACTGAAAGCTGCTAGCATGGGGGCCCAGCATACCTCAATCATGAACTTCAAGATCACCACATCAGTTGCAGCATAGTATGCCGACCTAAATTTCAACAGGAAGATACCACAGATATGAATAGCATCAACAACAACATTCAGTGATTTCTGACAACTTTTGACCTTACAAATAAAAGACTGAATTAGAAGTTCAAAGAGAAGAACTGGAGACATCAATCACACCTTGCAGTAAGAGCGAGACCAGGAAGGGGTACTTATCTCGGATCCAATATCAATACCAGTAAAAGCAGACAATGAGTAACACTGGGAATGGGTGTTGGTCTTGGATACATGTTGTAAGAGCCAAAATTGCCAATCACGACTGTCACAGATTAGGGCATGCTATACAAAACTTAAATCAATTCCTACCTTGTCAAGAATACAACCTAACCAGAAACCATACTTGCATCAAATAATATAACAAAAGTTTATCAGGTGTTGTTCTGATTTGGAAACAACAGATCGAAGCATATAGCAACACATGCTAGACCGCTCATGCCTTAGATTTTTTGTACATTATAAGGGTGGAGTCGGACTTTCAAGCTATGGGGTCAAACATGAATGGGGGTCAATTTTACAGTATCTATAGCAGTTTACTCTAAATTATATACAAAATCATGCACAAGTATAACAAATTTGAAAATAAGTGGGGGTCAATTGACCCCCATTCATTATACATGAATCCACCTCTGCCAGGGGAGGAGCCGGACTTTCAAGCTATGGGGGTCAAATGATATAAAATTTTGCAGCGTATGGGGGTCAGTTTTACAGCATCTATAGCATTTTACTCTAAATTATATACAAAACCATGCACAAGTATAAATTTTTTTTGAAAATAAATAGGGGTCAATTGACCCCCATTCCTTGTGCATGAATCCGCCTCTGCATATCACCATCTAGCAATTATGATTTATTCCTGTATATTCATTGACTTACTCTGATTTGCGAGCCTTTTCTTTAAACTGCTCCTGCATCTGCTTAATGAATTCATCGCTCGTCTCTGCTGGAGAATCGCGTTTGCGGATAACAATATTCAGTATGTTGTCAAGCCCAAGAATTCTATTAGATGTGGATTGCTTCTGCTGGGGTGTAAAATCATCTCCCTTCATCTTGATCTCATGTTTTACGAGTCTATCATATAGAGATCTCATGTACTCTTCTGGAAGGTCCTTTCCATCATCAATGCCACGATTATTTCTTATGAAATCATCTGGGGACATCTGCATTCCAAAAGGCACAAGTTTGATAAACATTGTAACTCGGGGGTTTGTTACCTGCTCCTTTCAAGGTGAATGTTTACTGGAACTGTGTTTATTTGAAAATCGAACTTGAAGGAATTGTATTACCAGGTTCGGTTTGCGTGTACTCTGAAGTTGCAAGAATTTTGTTTTTATTATTTTGTAAGATCTTAGCCAATTAACCACATAAGATACGTTTCAGTTACACACAGTAAGAACATCCTCGCGATGAATTTATCAGAAAGATCAAAGTTAATGGTAGAGACAGACCATACCTTATGTTTAACCATCGGATTATGTGCATCAGTATTAAGCAAGATCACCGAATAAGCAAGAACGTAAGCTGTATCAGCACTAGTAAATGCTTTGGGGTTGCATTTACAGTACCTTTCAGAAAACTTTTCCATGATTCGGTCAATCTTTTGTGCCTCCCCTGGCAACCTAAAGCCTTGAAGGAATGAACGAATTGCCTCATCAAATTCCATTCCTTGAAAATCAAAGGAATCAACATAAGCATGCATGACCTTGAGTGACAAGTCCTCCCTCTCACCGAGATAGTCACCTACCATGGTCTTGTCCAGACCCGTTTCACTCTTGAGGAAAGCAGCTATCTCTTCTGGTGAATCACCTACCTTGTTCACTTTAATAAGGAATTCTATTCCCTTTTTAGGCTTCTGGTTGAATAGAGAAATGCCTTCCTGTTATAGTAATTAGCAACTCCATAAGCAAATAAAAGAAAATTTGCATGTAGTTACCTCAGTAAGTACCTAGTTTTCAAACTGCAAAAATTACCGGAATGTGAGAGGTGTCAATAAACGTAATTTTAAGTCATGCAACGCATGAGCCCTTAATATATAAATCAAAGTAGATGAAGGTAACAAGGAATTTCCGGGTCCCCAACAGCATTACATATTTTTCGACTTTTGAGTGACTGCATAAAAATGCATGCAAATTAACAGATTACAAGTTACTGACATATAAAAGGTTGGTATCAGCACCTGAAGTTCAAGCTTATATGCCCTTCGCTGCTCAATACTAACAGCTTCAGAGACAGCTTCAGGGACAGCTTCAGGTGTACCACTGGCATTTTCAGAAGGTGGCTCGGTTCCTTCACTGGATTCCTCGGTGGTGCCGTTCTGTGGAGCCTCAGACTGGCCTTGACTGTTGTCAGTCTCCTTCTCCTCTTTTTCTATTTTAGGAGAATTTGGATCAGGGATCCTGAGTTGCTTGTTCATCCAATCTCCCATGGATCTTAAAATAGCCACTAAGCATTTCATGGCTTCACTTTTCATCGTTACATCTTGTGGTGGAACTAGTGTTGTTGTAACACCTGGAGGAGGCCCTTGTGCAGTCTTAATAGACCATTTACCACCCTATAGTTTAAAATGGTATTGGTAAAATTATTACAAACAAATAAGCCAACTGCAAGTTCATAACTAATTGGCCTCGTAAAACAAAAAAGTTCCAGGTGAAGACCAATAAAAAATAGAAAATGAAAAAAATAGAGAATAAAGAAAAATGGTATGATAAATTAAATTTCTCAGTACCGGTCACAGCTGCTATAAATGCTTTTCTCAGTAAATAAATCTATAGGTAATACTAGTCTTCCAATAATGAAATCAACAAGTATAAAGTAAAAAATGTGAACAAATACCTCTCAAAAATATTGGAAGAGTGAACATCACAGTCATAATTAATGAAAATGTCAACCAAAATCTGGGAATCTACACAAAGCTTCTCCAAAAAACGAAGAACAATCATCTTCTGTTGGAAATTAGGCTGGGCCACATTCTCCAACACTCTTAGCACAATCATGGGAAAGAAAACTCCTATTTCTGCTTTCAATCCTGGTCTAAATCTAGCGACTAGACTAATGAATATCGAACAGGATAGTTGAAAAACAATCATTTGCGTTGAAGCGCTATTCTTTAGCAGAGAAAGGCACAGGTACTGCTTGATAGCCCCCAAAAATCTGCTCAGTTGCAAGGGGATACTCAAAATAATTAGCATTATTCTCTTAGGTCTCAGCAGTCAACAACATAAAACCAAATTATGATAGAATCAGAGTGCTTTCCATTAATAGACAAACTTATACAGATCAATCTTAACATTCAAATTCTTTCTGTCCAAAAAAACTAGGATAGTATAATTAGTACAATTATACTCTTTAAGGATATTCTTTTAAAAACTATGATAGAATCAGCATTCTGAATTGGCCCTGCTAGTTTTGGGTATAATTAGTCTCTTAAGGGTTCTTCTATATACTGAAAAAACAAAAGAAAAGTTAAATGAAAAGGAAGAAATCCAGGATGACCAGTTACCATGAATGGAAATTTAAAGTTGGTAGACTAAACCGTTAATGTAATTTACCACCTCATATATTCAGATCTAAACAAATGAGTAGCAGTAAATCACCTATCACTAGTCCGGAACACAGCTCCAGCATTCTCAAGCAATATCTTCAGCAGTTCCAGTGCCACAATTTTTCCTTTCATCAGCGTCAGATCTGCTGCAGCTTCTTTTGGTGGGGTCTTCATAGAGAGCTTGCACAATGCACGAAAAACCAAAAAAGCATCCCGTCTCAACTTGTTGCCAATTTGCACCTCTAAATCATCGTCCCGATCTGCCGATCCCTCCCCCAGCTCATCCTTCCTTCCCTCGAGAGCCGTCTTGTACATGCTTAGCTCCCAGTACTTCGCATCTAGCATGTCCTTGTCGGTTGAATCCAAAAGATCGGCTGCATTAGTGCTTTCCACTGTGGTTGTTTCAAAAGCCCCATCGTGGGCCCCATTTCCAGCGGCAGTGCTTGACCGCGAACGAGGCGTGGATGGGTTGAGAACTACATCAATATCACCAATGATCTTGGTTATAAACCCTTGAACAAAATTTACATCAGTTGCTGTGGCAGCTAAAGCCCCTGATCCAGCCCGATCTGACGGCTCCATCATCTCTGCCACCACAATTGGCTGGACTGGAACAGTAGACGAGTCAGCCTCCATTCGTCGAAAGACGATCACAAGCATCTGGATCAGCGATGCCTTGGCTGTGGTCTGGTTAACCAGATTCTTGCTCCCCAGATAGAGATCATAGCAAGTGCGAACAACATGGAGCAATGAGTCGCCATGGATGCGGATTGAAGTTGAGGTAACCGCAGAGAGTAGCGTTTTCAACACGAGCAGCTCTAGCGCCTCATCCCCGTTTGAACCGGGCTGGTGACACTTGCACACTCCTTCAACAACCTGGCCAAGTAGCCGCGCATCAGGTCCACCTGACGGATCAGCCTCGCCATGAAGGTAGGAATGAGAGACCAGCTTTTGCACGCAGTCAAGAGCGGGTTCTACGATCTTAGAGGAGCCAGAGGTGAGTGCGGAAATGAGAGGCGAGAGTAAGATTTCTGAATCAGCGAGAGACAGTTCACGGAGGGGACCGGGAAGAGCAGAGGAGGAGTTGGGGGAAGGGGGATGCGGAGAGGTAGGAGGGGCCGGAGAAGAAGATAGCTTGTCGATCAGCGCTTTGCACTGCTGGGAGAGCTTAGACTGGCCTTTGCGCCATGAGGAATTTTTAATGATCTTTTCATAGGTAGGAATGAGCAGCTGGTTGAGGCGGGAGTCGGCGGTGGGAGCTTCCGGGTCGGCGGCCATGTCTCCCGGAGCCGGATCTGGGAGAGGATCCGGTGGGGGGTGGGGGAGTAGAGATGGCAGATCTGGAGTGAAGCGTGTGAGAGATTCAATGGGAGAAGGTGGATCTGATGGCGGGGGCGTTTTGGATCCAGGAAGGACTGGGGACGCCACGGAGTCGCATCCTCACATGGTTCAATCCTCTCCAGTCTCCATTGTTATTAACGACTCGAGCGCATCATTTGACGGGACCGAGCATGTGCTTACTAGGTTTAACACTGAATGGAAGCAACTTGTAACAATCAGTTTACTCGTAATTTGGGGTGAAGATTTTAATAAATCAGTTTTGGCTTCATACAACTCACTGACGATGTGCAAGCCGAAATTTTTAATAATAGAAAATAAAATAAATTAATATCGACATTGAAGAACGATTTGACGAAATTTCGAAATAAAACAAAGACGTTATGGGTCATAACGGCCAGATTAACAACACAGCTTAACCATCAAAAAGGAAAAACACGGGCCGTTATGATCCAGAACGGCCAAGGAGGCGAACGAAAATAAAAATAAATGCTGGCCGTTATTGTCATTGACGGTCAAGGAGAGCAGAAAAAAAAATCCGGACCGTTCAGAACCATAATGGCTAGGGTTGCAAATCGCGACTCAAAACTGTGTTGTTAATTCTTCCATTGCGACCATAATGCCCAATGATATATAACATTATAATTTATGTAACAAAAACATATAACAAATAAATAGAAATTATATCGCAGAATATAAAAAGTTATAATTATTAACCGGTCATTTATTTCTAAGAATATAAATTATACAACATGTTATATAAATTAATGTTGCATTTATCAATTTGCAACTCACACTTTATTCGGTTGTTTGCGTTATATATATTTGACTTAACTATAAAATGGAAGTTTTGAGTCGCAGTGGAAGAATTAATAAAAACTTAAAACTCAAGAACGTTCCTAGCCGTTATGGACCATAACGGTCAGGGTTTTTCTTTTTTTTTTCTTTCGCCTCCCTAGTCATTCGGGACCATAACGGCCCGGATTTTTCTTTTTTTTTCTTCGCCTCCCTGGCCGTTCGGGACCATAACGGTCCGTGTGTTTATGTTGCTAATCAATGGGTAATTAAGGTGCTAATTTGGCCGTTATGGTCCATAACGGTCCATGGACGTTACGGACCATAACGTCTTTGTTATATTTCAAAATTCTGCCAAATCGTTTTTCAATGCCGATATTAATTTATTTTATTTTCTATTATTAAAAATTTCGGATGTGCAAGTGCTGTTTCGATTCTATAATTTACGCGCCGTATAAAGTCAAAACTGCTCAGTAACAAATTTTACCCGTAATTTGCGCAAGACCAACTCAGTGTCTTTGCGCAAAGAGCCTCCCGAATAAACTTCTTTTTCTAAAGCACTGCACGCGTTGTTATATTTTAGCTACTTCAGGGCAAGATTTTGTACATACTATGTATTTATTAAACATTTTTTTTTTTTGGTAAGTTGAATATGTAGACATTAAAAATGTTGTTACTAGAAATTTCTTCTTCAGGATTTCAATGTTGAGTGTATCCCTATCCACTTAAGAATCTCTTACAGTTTTTTATTTATTTATAATCTCAGTGTTGGTACACGTATATCTCATCATTTTCTTGAATCATTTTAACATCCCAAAACACAGGTCAGGTAGACTCTTATCCTTTCTTCGAGAAAATGATTTCGAAGAACATATGTGCAGAGAGACGGATGGATTATACCAAGTTTTCGTACCTCCTCTCCTCCGTTTGTGGAAAATAATTGCATTTCAAACATATTTTACAAGAATTGAATCTTTAATTTTTTGCATTACTTTTCAACGAATAAAATAAATTGTAATCATCAAAAAGAAAGTCAACACAGTTAAAAATGCCGCACAGGTTATACAAGAGTCAAGAGATCACCTTGATACCAGGATTTAGGCAAACAAATCTGGCAGATCATTGTTGAACGCAGCAGAGAAACATATTTTTTTGATAAATGCCCCAAGAACTTGTATTTTTATATAAACTAAAGATTTCACACGAATAATGTATGCTGAAATGTCTCAAGAATGGAGAACAAAGAAGTGGTCGCAAAAAGAGAACTTGATAAATGGCAAGGTTTTTACTGAAATTTTTATTAATAGAAAAAAAAATATATCGACAATGAAGAACTTTTTCACAGAATTTCGAGATGTTACAAAAACGTAATAGTCCATGATCCATCCAGAAGACGTTATGGACCATCACAGCCATATTAGCAGATTAACGGTTAAGGAGATTGACGCATTAATAAGGACGTTATAGTTGCGAACGGCCAGGGAGTTCGGAAAAACAATTTAAAAACGTGGGCC
The DNA here is from genome assembly GCA_025461045.1 of Carex parvula. Classification (NCBI taxonomy): domain Eukaryota; kingdom Viridiplantae; phylum Streptophyta; class Magnoliopsida; order Poales; family Cyperaceae; genus Carex; species Carex parvula. The sequence goes on from JAJGRW010002397.1 coordinate 12,645, forward strand.
GTTATGGTCTATCACGGCCAGAGAGAGAGCCGAAAAAAATATAAAACCAGGCCGTTACAGTCTATCACGGCTAGGAGGAAGGAAAAAAAAACTTTTTCTGAACGTTGGTTTGTACAACGTCCTGTCGGCAAGACACAGTGAAAGCAAAAACGAAAAAAGTGATATTCTGAACGTTACGGTCCATAACGTCCAAACGGTTATAAAAAAGTTTCCCGCACCTCTTCTGTCTCACACATTCTCTTGAAAAAAAAAATCCTCTCTGAAAGGTAAATCCTCTTTGATTTGTAATAATATTA
>JAJGRW010002398.1:0-10356 GCA_025461045.1 Carex parvula
TTTTTTTTTGTCTCCCCGCTATGCCGCTATAATCGCTATTTAGAACCTTGAACCAAAATTATTGCAACTGTTTATTGAATTCAAAAAGGTATTAATTTTTTGGGACTGCTTTGTTTGATCGAAAACATTGATTGCGGTATCAGCCCTATTACTTTCTTAATATTACCTTTTACATGAGAATCTCTCACAGAATACACTTCTCTTAAGGTAATTTATGCTAATTTTCTCTCTTATTATTATTCACAGAAAAGCAGAGATGCACTGGGAGCAAAAGTTTTGCCAAATGAACGGTGTCAGTTGGGCGAAGGTTTTGGAAACGAAGGAGTTTGTGCACCAGTATTCTGACATTATCAGCTGGAATGATTCAGCTGGTAAGGAAGCTTTTGAAAACGCAAAGGCCCGTTATTGGGCCCAGATTAATGGCTTTCAGCCCAATACCCCCTTACCTGACCCAGACATGCTCATTGACAATATCGATCACGATGCACCTCCATCTGACCTCAAGCTATACCAGAACCTTCACGGTTCTCTATCTGAAGATGAGGGAGACAACAGTACCGACGATTTTTGGATTACTGATGTGTGGGGCGAAGGAGGTGTTATCCTCTGGGACTCACACTATACAAAAGAAGAAGAAGTGGTTTGGGGTGATATGTCAACCGGGTGGGGAGAGAATCAACCCATTATTCCCACTGGCTGGGGAGATATTCCAGTACAGTCAAGTGTTCAACCGGACACCTGGGAGGAGTTATGCAAACCAGTTGGGCAAATAATTCGGTTAATCCAATCGGGTGGGACTACATGGCAGCAAGTGGGAACCCGCCGGACAATTGGGGAGTTGTTCAAACCAGTTGGGCAAATAATTCAGTTAATCCAACCGGGTGGGAGCAAGTGACAGAAGATGTGAACCCGGTAACGACTTATGGAGGTATTGTACCAACTGGTTGGGGTGAGGTGGAAGAGGGGCCGGGAAATACATGGAATGGTTATGATTGTGGTGTGTCGGGGGAAGCCGGGCAGTATTGGAACTACAGTTCCAATTACTGTAACGGCGATGGATTCAATGGTGGTAATTGGGGCAACAGCAATCAAAATTGGAACAGTAATGGAGCCGGTGGGTCTGGTTGGAATAAGAGCGGGCATAGGAACTATAACAAGGGAAAGCAGTGGAAGAAGAAGGAAGATAGGTCCGGGCATTTCTGTGCGCCACTGAATCAATCAGCTAATGGATGGAATGCTCCCTGGTCGGTGGTTTGAAGTTGGGGGAATAGAGAAAATAGATTATATGATATTCTATATTTCCTTTTTGGCCTGTTATTTACTTAAATTTAGCGTAGATTATGTTGTTAGGTTGTAGAGAATCTCTTGGCAGCCCATGCGAAGTTTTAAAGAGAGAGAGAGGCAAAACAAAAGAATCTTATATGTATGGGTTCGAAGTAGTAATATCTAGCTTTATATTAGAAGCTTGGTTTGTAAGTATAGAAGCTAAGATTTTGCTGAAGTATTGAAGTGTGGCTGTGTGAGTAATGAATTGAAAGAAAATTCTTCTTCTGAAATCTTTGTTTTCTATGTGCCTTTGTCTGTGCAAATCGGAATTTCTGTGCTGGAGCTGATCAGCATGATTTTCTAGTGCTGCTCAAAATGCATTCTAATTGCCAGAAATCCTCTTTGCCAGTTAACAAGTATTCAGGATGTATACCAGTTAGAGAATTCATAGTCGGCTAAAAAATAACTCGCACGAACCTGATCCGAGCTGAAAACGGATAAGACCGAATTTGAGCTTGGTTCAGCTCGATCTAGTAACGAGCTGACTGTAATTATATTCAAAATCTTCTAAGCCCAAAGTCTGTTAGTTTATTTTTAACACAAGGAAACAAAAGAGAGAATAAAGCCAAGTTCAAATCTCTCCCCAACTCCACTCCGTCACCCACCCTTACGTAATTCCCATTTTCTAAGCCCCCACCCCCAAACCCAATCTTCCGGACCTGTATCCTCTATAGTACCGCACAGTAGGGCTCACAACTCTGAGGTTTATATCTACTAGCCAGACCAAATTCAATTCGGTGCCTATTTATACTTCAGGAGTTCTTTTTAGATTCATGTCAGATAAATAAACGGTCCGAATCCACTATCTTTACAGAATAGTACCTTTGTAGTACTAAGAGGATACAATTGCCAATCTCTCTGAGTCCATCCATATCCTATGAGGTAACAAAATATTTATGTTTAGATCCCGATCTTCCATCAGAATTCATGCCAATTTGGTCCGAAATGGATAAGACTGTGCAAAGCCTTTTTAACATTTGTACAGATTCTGATCATACGGTCTGGATCTAAACATAAATATTATGTTACCTTAGGTGATATGAATTCCAACCTCCCCTTCTGTTCTCTGAGTGAGTATCCCCTCAGGTATTTGAGAGAGTAGAATACTTCGATCAAAATAAATTCGGTGCCTATTTGAAATATAGAGTTCACATCTCCTAAGATACTCCCAACTTAGATCCGTTCGGGGGATTATTGCAACAGAATGGTAACGAATTAAAAGAAAATTGTTCTACTGAAATCTTTGTTTTCTGTGACAAATGAGAATGCCTGTGCTGGATTTTTTACTCTGTTTAATGCTAATCCTATTTTTTTTTGTGGTCTCATGATTTCTCATCTGTTCCAGGTGTCATATCATAAATTGAGGAGTGGAATTATGTTTGATTAAAAATCGGAGACACAAATTCAATTCAATTCAAGAAACAAAGGAAACTACGGCCTATTCATGATAAAAGAGGAGTTCCTTTTAGGAAAGCAAATTATGGTGAAGTATGATCTATGATGTAAATCTTTGTTTTATTGAACTATGATTTTAAGTAACTTAGCTGCAGAAAAACAAATAACAAAACACAATATTATAATATTACCATACTGTAGGTAATAGTATATTCAAAATCTCTCTCCAATTCTAAGCCCAAGGTCCATTAGTTTATTTTAACTGAAGGAACAAAGAGAGAGTGAGGCCCATCTCCATATCTCTCCCCAATTCTAATTTTCAAGAAAAACACATGGAATTGGAATATTCATTTGCACCAAGTTGATCCTTAAAAGAAACACTATGATTTGAATTTCTTTATAAAGCACCAATTAATCTTTCCTTGTAGAAAGGACTAACTAACTAGGGCTGTAAATGAGTCGAGTTTGAGCGAGTTACTCCAACTCGTGCTCAGCTCATTTAATAAATGAGCGAGTCAACTCGAGTTGGGATGGCAATAACAAGTTGCAAAGCCAACTCGAGTTAGCTCACAACTCGTTTATAACTCGTTTAACCCAAGTCCATAAGATATTCCATAAGACAATTCGAGTTCAGCTCATTACCAACTCATCAAATTGCTTATAACTCGTTTATAGCTAATTCTTGAGATTTATTGTGGCGAATTTTGTGTAACACTGTAACTCGAGTTGTTAATGAGCGAGTTGGAGTATGCTCAACTCAGCTCATTAGTTAAATGAACGAGTCAACTCGAGTTGGAACAGTTCTAAGTTGTAAATGAGGGAGTTTAAACGAGCAGTTATCGAGCGAGTTGCGAGTTTGAGCATTTTTGTACAGCCCTAGGACTAACCTCATTTTTTTCTGAGAAGACAGCTCAAGTATAGATTTCGTGCAAGTTGAAGTCTACTGACCAACATTTTGTTTGTTTCTTTTGGTTAAACTTGAACGATCAATTAGGTTCCAACTGAAGTTCAGTATCAGAAATGAAAACCAACATAAAAAAATAGGCTTCATACCTGATGGACTTCGATCTTTTTTTTCTTTTTCTGTGTGATTGTGTGGTTTATGAACTACTAAGGTATATTAGTGGTTGAATTTTATTAACATAGTTAATTTGGTAGAAAAAAAATTCGTGCAACTTAAAGTAGCAAATCCTGTTTGAGTTTAGGATCTTACATAGTTATATACTTGTGTTGAGCTGATCAGCATGATTTTAATCTTGCAATATCATTGATATTTCAGAGTGTTTGTACAATTTCTGTCACTTAAATTTTTCTAGTGCCTCTCAATATGCTTTCCAATTGCCTGACATTCTTTTTACCAGAGTATTCAGGGTGTATTACCAGTTAGAGAATTCATAGTCTTGGATATTACTCAGTCGCCGTTCTATTACTAAGAGAAATTTTATTTGAGTATGCTGGTAACTGATACCATTATTAAAAATGATTAATTTATACTAAATTTGGTTCAAAAGCTCAACAAATTAACAGAAATCTACTTTATTTATTTGTTCTTATTTTGTTGTCTTTTGAATTTCGAAGAGAGATCAGTGAAAATCTATTTGCACGAAAAAGAATCAATTTGTAGAGAAGCAAAACATTAGTTAACTTTTGAAGTGGCATGAAGCTTAGAGCCGTTGCGGTATTGCTTCTATTTCTATTGTTTCTATATTTATTATGGATAGAAAAACTAATGCCCAAACCAAATAGGCAATAATTAATATGAACTTCTAACTGCTTTCTCATGAAAAAAAATGTCATGCATAGGAGTCATATGGCATGACTTTATAGTGATAAATACTTTATTTTTGTGTCAACAACTACATTTTTTTTGTTTTCAAAATTAAATTTGATTGCGTAACATAAATGGTCAGAGAACAACAAAACTCTATGAAGTATTACTATCTAACATAATTGATTGCGTAAATACAACTATTATTGTTTGAAAGACACAAAATTTCTATGATTAAACTACTAATTAGGATGGCCAATCAAATTTGTATGATCTTTTTATATTTAATATGAGTCATCTAATATTATATATTCTAAATATACATGTCATGAAAATACAATGGATCAAATACATTAAAAATTTCAGAGGGAATAGGCAATCGTTATTTGGATTTTGGGTCCATCCATATCATAAAAGTAATACAAATTAAGCCCATGATACATATTTTTTTTTTTTAAATCTTTGCAGAGGCTGTGAAGTTGTGAGAGGGGTTCTAATTCTCGACCTTTGAGTAATCACAATCTTAGAACTTTTTTTTCTAGCCAAATGTGCTACCGTCCCATCTTCCATGATACATAATTAATGTATAACAATTAATTGAAAAAAAATATTTCCGAAAACATTTGGAACGTCATCAATCAATACTGTTACACGTATATCATACAAATGAAAATAATTAAACTTAATATAAATTTTTTATCTTTCATCAAACGACTTCAATTTACAACGTTTCATATTTTAATATCCTTAAATTAATTAAACTAAAAATAGAAGCCCAATAAAATCCAGATGTCATTTCTTACACGGCCCAAAATAAATTTGAAAGGCTAACGATATACTACAAGTCCAGAACGCCTTTTTTTTTTCTTTGACATATTAAGGGGGCCGTACCAGTATCTTCTTGCCAGTATCAGCGTTTAAAAACAAATTTAAATTGGTGGCAAACTGTTCATTACAGCAAGAACCAGAATTTAATACAATTGTTGGCGACCTAATGCTCGCTGGCCTTCAAAAAGAAAAAGAACCACAATTTATAGTACACGTTGAATCTTCACATTTTCACTTTGCAAAAACGCTCTTGTGAAGAATCAAAAGTAATTTAAACCTTCTATTTTATATGAAAATTTATATGTCCTTTATATATTCATGTGATATCAATTAATATGAGTTGTTTCAGTGGTAAAAGAAAACAGTAGCTATGATGTGTGCAAAGTTTCTCGCTATGGTGATTCAAAGATTTGATGGATCCTACCAAAAGCACCACCAAAAAATGAAATTGTCATTTCTAGTGGTTTGAGTTCATCTATATGATGTGGGATAATTTTGGTAAGAGGCACACTTGTGATGATAAAAAAATGTCATTTAAACAGCTAAAAAAATAATGAATAAGACTAACTATACCTAGTAATCCACGACCATTCCAAATAATGCGAATGCGAGCTGGCTAGTAATTGAAATGCAATTGGTGCTGGTTCTGAGAGCTATGGCGTACACCAAAATATTGTAGTCATGAGAGCTGAATTATATATTGTTTCATAGAAAGTTGAAGTTAACCCCATCAACACATAACATAAAAGAGAAAAAAACTTTGTGATAAACAACATCATAACGGAGCATTTAAATGGTCCCACATTGAGAAGTAACTATCCACTATATAAACTTGGAGACATGGGTTAACCTCTATTTTTTATTGAATCTACGGTTAGTGCTGAGGAGGTATAAACTAACAATAATCATTATATATGCTCTTTAAAAATTATGAACTTATTATTTGAGAAAAAGAGATATTTAATGTTACAACCAAATATTAACAACTAGTAAGAAAACCATATATAATGTTACATAAAATGAAGTAATCACAACAATCCAACCCAATTAAAATCCACGCAACGAGCACAGTCACAATTAATTATAAAAACTGAATGTACATAACAATTGGAAATTAAACCTTGCAACCATAATAGCGGGCAAGTATGAAAAGTACTTGAACTTCCCAGGAACAACAAGCTGAAAAAAGGGAATTTATAAAATTATAATGTGACTCAATATCTGACCGTTCGTCTCTTTGCAGAGAGGGAATATGATTATGTGATATCTTCTCCTTGCATTTTTCCGTGTAGTCTCTTTTTATTGCTAGTAGTCCCTGCTCAACATAATCCATGCAATAATTAAGAGTAGTTTAATTACAATGAAAAGAATAGAAAACTGCTGACAATCAGAAACATATAGTCCTTGCAGCCACGCAAAGTAAAATAAATAGCAAATCAAGACGAGGAAACTGTAAAGAAATTTTACAACCAAAGAAGCATGAGATCTCACCTTAATTATACGCACATATGGGATATGCTTAGTTTTGTGTAGATCTTTTCCTTGCAAAGATTCCTGTAGCTCTTCTGAGGGAAAAACTACTAGTAACTCTTGAAGAGTCCGCACAATTTGTAGCTCAGGAAGTGCGTTCAGCATCCCACAATTGTTTATTTCGAGGTAAGTAAGAACGGCATAGCCCCCTCTTTTATGTCCCAATGACATAGATTAGGCAGATCTTTGAGCTTTAGTTTTTCGAGGTTAGGAAACCCTCCGGTTGAACAGATAAACTCAATTCCCACATATGAGTAAAAACCAAATGTAGTATCCTGAGGCTCTGCAGCCTCTCCAGTATGAGCATTGGATCTTCCTGGAGCATAGAAGCTTGGAGCGTCAATTTGGTGAGGTTTGTTGGAAACATCTCAAAACTTGGAACACACATATTTATTTCCCACTTTCCCCATAGATGTAGTTTTTGTATCTTCTTGTGACAAGGTAATCTGTTGTACCACCAAATGGTAGCAACCCACGACCCATTCCAATACCGAGGTAGATCAAATGTTCTGTCCCTCTCAGCACACGCTTGAGGTTTTGCCACTCTTTTAGAGCCCTTCCATTATCCAGATCAATATCAAAGCCAATCACTAACGTACGCAAGTTGATACAACATCCTAATTCAACAACTAATTCTATTTGTATCGGCACATATTTAACTGTTTGTAGATTTGTATGCTGATCCCATTTTAATGGTAAATAGAAAACTCTGGGTACCATATACATGTCTTAGAGTTGGGATTACGACATCACACAAATCTATTGTTTCTAAAGTTACTTTGTCATCTATTGCCGATGCCTTTAAATCAATGGTTTCTAGATTATAGAGGGAAAAGCTCTTAAATATATCTTGTGGAATAATGCAGTCTCTTAAACCCATGTACCTCAAGTGTATCAAGCCCTTTGGCCACTGTCTCCGAGTAGATTTGGTCATATTGACCCTCTCCAAGGTTAACACTCTAAGTAGTCCAAAGCCACTGTAATTTAGTTTACTAAAACCAAATTCATCTGATAAAAATTTGTCGAAACCAAAGCAGAGTAAAGAACGAGTGTTTTTTGAAGAAACACCATTCTGTGTGAGAGTGCAAAATTGCAGTGCCGCACGGCGCGGCTTTCTAGCAGCCAGCTGGTTAACGTCTTCGCCTTCTTTTGAAAATACAGTGAAGAAGTTTTCCTCTTTGGCTTTGGTAATAGCCAGATCCCGTAGAAGATCGTGCATATTGCAGTATTAATTTACAGTAGCCGTTCCAAGATTTTGTAGTAACTTGAATCAAACACCTACAACAATATTTTTCATACAAATTAACATCAAAGAAGAAGGAAATATTTGTTTATGAATAGTTTGGTATTTCTTTAAGTAAAATTAAAATGAAAAATGATGAACGCTTGACTATATATCTTTCGTCCAAAGAAAGTTTATATAAACGATGAATGCTCAGGTATATACAAGTAGTTATTCCTTGAGGTGGTCCCACTTGGATTGCCAATATGAGACGGTGATAGAAATATAAAATATATTTAGGCAATCGAAATGATGAAATTATGTAAAAATTCTTACCCAGATAATACATCAAGTTGCATATAAATTTGTTTTGAGTGGATATATTATGTTGCATTATAAATTTTTCTATATGAATGAAATTAAAAATGTTGGTATTGCTTGACGGTGAAGCAATTAATTAAGAATATGGTTGTCCTCTTTTATATTTAGGTCTAGCTACATCTAATACTCATGGTATTAATTTTTTTATTAGATATTATAGTACAAAATTTTTCGATAGGCTACGTACTGTACACCGTAGTTATAGTCCCATGTCTTAAAATGACACTTGTAGTAACCGCATCCTTAACTGCTAAATTAAGGTGTTAGTATACCGTAAGCGACATGTGGGCCGAGAGGTGCGTCTAATCAACTTAGAATTTAAATGCACTAGAAAGGACAAAAACTATGTTGCCGTAGCACACTCATAGTAACCACAGTTATCTTAGTCTTAGTTTTCTGCGAAGTAAAAGTATGTTAAAATACAATCTGGGATTCAATAAACATAACTTGTTGTAGACACGAAAACTAGTCCTTTGGTTAATTGGCAAAAAAATACATTGACATGTGGGAAGTTGCAAGTTCGAAATCCGGATATGGAAGTATTATTTATGTAATTTTGGAATGTATAAGATAATATTCTAGAGACATATCACCAAAGCTATAATTAGCCTGTACGTACGCATTAATTTGTTTCTACTTTTTTTTTATATATCGGCCTATCTTAGTGCTTCACTCTTTTAAAAAAAATTCTTGTCGATCGGTTATGGATTTCTAGATCTACTATTATGTCTAAACAAGATCAATCAAATACGAGAATGAATAAAATATATAGTAACTCACCGGTTTTCTTTTATTTCTATTCCCTGATCATATCCTTCACCTCCCTTTTCTTCACCTCTTGTGAAGTAAATAGGTTATTTGCACGGGTTCCTTGTCAATTTTATTACTTAATTTTGTAAGCCAATTAATTTATGCTAGTACGTATGCAGATATCTTCCTCATTACTCATTGAATTTCAATCTTAACTATATTACGCTGCTATAACGCCATAGCTTTTATAGTCCGACAACGCTATAGTGGCGCTATAGCGCGCTATTTAGATCCTGATTCTAACTGTAATTTCCTATCACACTATGAGTATATTAATGTAATTTTTCCAAAAAAATCTTAGTAAAAAATATTTTTATAAAATATATTGGTTTAGACAAAGGGTAGCTTAAGTGCCACCGCTGTCCCGACTCCTGCATACAGTTATTGGATTTGACTGTGCGGAGGTCATAGATAGGAGATTAGTAGGAGAAGGGGACCATGAGGAGGTGGAAGAGCCACGAGCTATAAGTGGTTGTTAGGATTAGGTTTAGAAGGTGTGGGAATTAGAATAGAGAGAGGTCGTTAGAGGCGGCCTTTGCAAATGGCAATGGAATTTATGACTTGCTCTACTCTTAATTATTGCATGGATTAAGTTGATGTCGTGCTCAAAACAATAAAAGGAGATTACACGAAGAATGCAGTAGAGGACCTCACATAATCATACATATCCATTTTTCAGTTGGTTGTTTCCGAGGTTGTTCAAGTTTTCGTACTTTCCATGATTGTTATGTTTAATTTTATATTGTCCGCATTTTTCATTTTTATTTAATTTTAATTGTACTCTTGTATATTGTGCATGGGATTTGAATTGAATTGGGTTTTTGTGATTTACTTTATTTTTTGTAACATTATATATGATTTTTTTTTTCATATATAGTTGTGATCTTTGGTTGTAACATTAAATACTCTCTTTTAAAAAAAAAATAAAATTCATAATTTTTGTAAGAAATAATAATTACTGTTAGTTTAGACTCCTAGTATTTCATCCGAAAAAACGATGAAAGAAAAACACTTAATCCATGCAATAATTAAGAGTAGAGCAAGTCATGAAATTCCATTGCCATTTGCAAAGGCCGCCTCTAAACGACTCTCTCTA